>JAPYZL010036583.1:0-31229 GCA_030522825.1 Platygaster orseoliae | reverse complement strand
AGTACTAATGTTGGAAATTATCACCACTTCGCCAAAAGTTTGGTAAATTCTACCGCCGTTTCGATAAAATTTACAAAAAATTTTTCTCCGTGCAGAATTAATTTCACAAACTCAAATTGAATATTTTTTTGAACAGAATTCTAATTATAAATATTTGGCTAAAAAAACGAGAAAAATACACTTTTTAAAATTATTTTAACCCATTGAATAATTAAAAATAATGGCATAAGAAAAAATGGCAGAAAATTATTATTGATAACTATTATTGAATGAATATTGGAAATATGTATTTAAGATAACGCTTCATAAAAAACCTGTCTATAAATTTAAAATTTCTGTAATATTTAATTTTATAGCATTAGGTTCTAGAAATCTATATAAAAATCCAGAGAAATACGATAAATCTTAAAAGTCTTCGAATTTCCCAAACAATTTTTTACTATTAAATGTCTATTTTTGTCGACGTTTTCATTAAATAATAAAAAGTTAATAATAATAATAATAATAATAATAATATTTATAATTGTATTAATAATATTTATACTAATAAATAATAATAATTGAATAATGAAAATTTCATTTAATAATAAAAAACCGATTAGGAAATTCGAAGACTTATTTAACTAATTTATGTCAACCTAATGAAAACACAAATCTTATTAATCGATATTAGAAATCTTTTTAAATCTGAATTGAAGATTCTGTTTCCTGAAAAATCGATTAGAATACTTAAAATTTTTTAACATTTGGTTCTAGAAATCGATGGAGAAACTCATACAAACCCAAAAAATCTATAAAAATCCCAGAATATACTACGAAATCTCATAATTAACAAAAGACACGAAAATTTTGCAACTCCACAAAATTTTCAAAATAATTATTTTCTTGAAGACCTAGAAAAATACCGAATCTCTTATAAACTCTGATTTCAACACCATTAATTTCCAAAAATATTCCATAAAAATACTCATATTAAATTTCAAAAATATCAAATTTCTATAAATTACTAATATTGCATATTCAAATTCAAATTTCCCCCTCTCGAAAAATAATACATTCCAACTTCTCTCCCTGTGCCCAAAGAATCTATTTCAAAAATCTTTCAAAAATATTCCTACACCCAATAATCATAAAAAAAACCCTCCCCTCCCCCCAAAAGTACCAGACCCCTTGCAGGGAGAGAGGGGGAGGTAAAAAAAATATATATCCCAGTTTGGTGACTTGACAATCTGCAGATTATTGGGAACCTGTATATTATTTTCTCAAAAATCTGAGAAAATACTAAAACTCTTAGGAACTCCAGACATAATTTCACAAACTCCAAAATGAAAATTTTTTGGAACAGAATTCTCATTGTACATGTTTATCTAGAAAAACGAGGAAAATACTAATTTTAGAAATTGAATGAACCTATTGAATAATTAAGAAAAATTAAAATTTACAAGAACGCTAAATATCTGGAAAACTAAAAAATGGCAGAAAATTATTATTGAAAATATAAATTTATTGAGTAACGTTTTACGAAAAATCTGTCTATAAATTTTAAATTTCTGTAACTTCCAATTTTATAGCATTAGGTTCTAGAAATCTATATGAAAATCCATAGAAATACTAAAAATCTATATAATACCAGAATTTACAACAAAATTTCATAGGTAACAATAAATACAAAAATTCGAAAAGTCTATGAAATATTTAGAACGTGTATATTATTTTCTCAAAAATCTGAGGTAATAATAAAACTTTCAAGAACTCCAGAATTAATTTTATATTCTCAAAAAGAAGAATTTCATTTAACAGAATCTTAATTATAAATGTTTAGTTAGAAAACGATAAAAATGCAAATTTTGAAAATTGATTAAACCCATTGAATAATTAAGAAAAATTAAAATTTACAAAAACGCTCAATATCTGGAAATTAAAAAATGGCATGAAATTATTAATGGAATTCAACTATTATTTTTACTGAAAATTAATTACATTTTTTTTTCAAAATTATTATTGAATAAATATTCGAAATCTATATTTGAGATAACGTTTTATGGAAAATCTGTCTACAATTTTAAAATTTCTGTTACTTTCAATTCTATAACATCAGGTTTTAGAAATCTATATGAAAATCCATAGAAATACTAAATTTCTATAGAAATACCAGAGTATACAACAAAATTTCATAATTAACAATAAATACGAAAATTGTAAACGTCTATGGAATATTAAAAACCTGTATATTATTTTCTCAAAAATCTGAGAAAATAATCAAACTTTCAAGAACTCCAGAATTAATTTTATATTCTCAAAAATAAGAATTTCATTTAACAGAATCTTAATTATAAATGTTTGGCTAGAAAACGAGAAAAATGTAAATTTTACAAATGGATCGATCCCATTGAATAATTAAGAAAAATTAAAAATAAAAAAAAAACACTTAATATCTGGAAAATTAAAAAATGGTAGAAAATTATTATTGAAAATATAAGTTGATATAAATTTCAATTATTATTCAAAATAGTTATTGAATAAATATTGAAAATCTATATTTCAGATAAAGTTTTACAAAAAATCAGTCTATAAATCAAAAAATTTCTGTAACATCCAATTTTGTAGTATTAGGTTCTAGAAATCTATAGAGTAGTTCAAGGGAATACGAAGAATCTTAAAAAATACTAGAATGCACTGTAAAATTCTAAAAGTAATGAATAATAGAAGAGTTCAAGAATTTTATGATATATTCGAAATCTGAAGATTACTTTTTTAAAAATCTGTTAAAACATTAAAACTCTTTGGAACTTTTATTCCTAGAGCACATTAAATTCTAGAAACATATCAATCAATCCATAAAAATATCAGAAATAATCTCAAATCTGAATTGAAGATTCTGTTTCCTGAAAAATTGATTAGAATGCTTAAAATTTTATAACATTTGTTTCTAGAAATCAATGGAGAGACTCATAAAAACCCAAAAAATCTATAAAAATACCAGAATATACTACGAAATCTCATAATTAACAAAAAACACAAAAATTCTACAACTCCATAAAATACTCGAAATAATTATTTTCTCAAAGACCTGGAAAAATACCGAATATCTTAAAAACTCTGATTCCTACACTATTAATTTCCAAAAATATTCTATACAATTACTCATATTAAACTTCAAAAATATCAAATTTCAATAAATTATTAATATTCCATATCAAAATTAGAATTTTCCCCTCTCGAAAAATAATACATTTCGACTTCTCTCCCTGTACCCAAAAAATCTATTCCGCAAATCTTCCAAAAATATAAATATTCTCATTTTGCGAAGACGATTCAAACCTTTGTCTTCACCAAATTCGACATTTGCACTACGTTACATAATATACTATTAGGGCACTTTGAGGACAAAACGAGAACTCCGAAGTGTCTATTTTTGCTGCTTGACGGTTTTGAGTACAAATTGATGACAAAATCTTCTTGTCGGCAATGCAAGAACAAAAGAATTGAGTACTTTAAGGACAAATTGAGTATTTTTTATTTTGACTCGGGAACCCCTCCCCCAAAAAGTACCAGACCCCTTCTCTATATTTTCTAAGGTTCTAGACACTTTTCGAATTTTTCAGAATTTTGTTGTTACAATTATTTTAATTTCTCTTCGTTCCCAAAATTTCTAGATTTTTATTATTATTCTTAAAATCATAGATATTCTTCGCAAGATAAAAAATTTTCGATTTTTAAACATTTTCAAAATAATACACAGAATATGTAATCTGAAAAATTAATTAAGATTTTTTGAACTATAAACAAATATTCCGAATATTCCACAATCATTGATAATCTCAAAAAATGTATAAGTTTATTAATTTCTTAAGATTTTCGAGACTTTGAGATTTTTATAAAACTTATCCAAAATATGAACAATCCTGAACAATGAAATATTTTGTAATTTAAAAAAATACAGGAATTTGACAGTTTTTCAAATTTCACAGACTTTTCCAAATTTTTCTTTATCTACAAAATTTCTCCATATTTTCATAAAAAATATTATTACTTAAAAAATTTTCCATTCAAAAGTATGACTTTTAAACCTTTGGAATAATAATAAAAAAACATAGCAATTTTGAGAATTTAGATAAATAAAAAATATTGAAAGAGTGAAAATCGTCATCAATTTTGAAAAATTCGAAAAATGTCTAAAATCTCAGAAAATATTTATAAATTTTGCAGATTAAGGAAAATTTGGGAAACTCTTTTTGTAAATTAAAAAATGTTTTATAGTACAGAGATTATCAATAATTTTAAAAATTTCACTGATGAACTAAAATTTTAGTAATTTATCTTCATTGAATGAATTTTTAGGTTCTGTAACAATTTCAAAATTTGAAACTCTTTCTGACTTTGTCACATTTTTTACAATTTTTAGATAAGACTTTAATCTATAGCAATACATAAAAAATTTCACTTTATGAAACTATTTATGTCTTACGACAGTACAATTTCAAACCATTTTTAAATATCAAAGACCAATTTCAATGCAGTAGATAAGCCAAGCCAATTCTGATCCACAGATCCCCTGAGCCAGAACCAGCTTAGCTCACCTACTCAATACTCGTTAAAAAAGGCCCTATGATAATACATAAGAAGTTTCACAAAATTAAATCTAAAGTTTTTCATTTTTGCACTAGAAATCATTAAATGTTTATACAAATTTTGTAATTTAGTGAAAAATGCAATTTCGTGAATTCGACGAGTGATGTAATTTTGTTATACTTCATAACTTTTCAATTTTTTGACATTTCGCTATTCAGCAAAATTTCGCGATTTTGTGTCAACTTCTGATTTCGTAAATTAATTTAAATTTATTTCTATCAGGCATTTTTCAATTTTTAAAAATTAAAAAATTTTCAAGAATATTTCAATTCTGTTATATTTTTAAATTTTGAGGCACTTTATAACTGTGTAACATTTTTTACAACTTCTAGATAATAAAAGTTTCCCTTTGTGAAACTTCTTATGTCCTACAACAGTACAATATTTCAAACCATTTTTTACGATCAAGTACCAATTTCAATACAGTAGATGATCCAAGTCAATTTTAATCCAGAAATCCCCTCAGCCAGAACCAGCTTAGCTCACCTACTCGATAATCCTGAAAAATAACCCTTTTATAATACATAAGAAGTTTCACAAAATTAAATCTAAAGCTTTTCATTTTTGAATTAAAATTCATTGAATGCTCATACTACTTTTGAAACGTTTTCCAATTTTTTTAAATTTAAGTATTTTATGATATTTGTTATTTAGCCACATTTTGCCTCTGATTTCGTAAATTAATGTAAATTTATCTCACTTAGGAATTTTGACTTTTTAAAAAATTAAGAAATTTTAAGGAATGTTGAGATTCTTTTACATTTATAAATTTTGAGGCACTTTCTAACTTTTCGACATTTTTTACAACTTTTAAATAAGACTCGAATCTATAGCAATACAGAAAAATTTTCACATTGTGAAACTTCTTATGTCCTGCAACAGTACAACTTCAAACCATCTTTAACTATCAAGTACCAATTTTGATACAGTAGATGATTCAAGCCAATTATGATCTACAGATTCCTTGAGCCAGAACCAGCTTAACTCACCTACTCGATACTCATTAAAAATTGTCACTATTCCAATACATAAGAAGCTTCACAAAATTGAATCTAAAGTTTTTCATTTTTGAATTAGAATTCATCGAATGCTCATACTACTTTTGAAACATTTTCTAATTTTTTGAAATTTTAGTATTCTATAGTATTTGTTATTTAGCCACATTTTGCCTCTAATTTCGTAAATCAATGTAAATTTATTTCAATTAGGCATTTTCACTTTTTAAAAAATTAAGAAATTTTGAGGCACTTTCTTACTTTTCGACATTTTTTACAACTTTTAAATAAGACTCGAATCTATAGCAATACAGACAAATTTTCACCTTGTGAAACTTCTTATGTCATACAACAATACAATTTCAAACCATTTTCAACCATGAAGTACTGATTTCGATACAGTAGATAACCCAAGCCAATTCTGATCCACAGATCCCCAGAGCCAGAACCAACATAGCTCATCTACTTTATACTCGTTAAAAATGCCACTATGATAATATATAAAAAGTTTCACAAAATTAAATTTAAATTTTTTCGTTCCTGAATTAGAATTCATTGAATGTTTATGAAAATTGAATAGATAAATTTAAGGCTCTTGTACAGAATTAATCTGAAACTAAGATGACGTTTCTTCGTGGCATTATAAACACGTGTAACGATTAATAATGGAAAAAAACTCATGTCGGAACATGACAGTTACTCGATGTAGCCCTTACGAATTCCAGGCATACGCAGATGTTGGATAAAAAAGACATGTATTTCCACCTGTTTGCATGTCTACGTGAATATTATGCAGCTATGTGGAAAGGGACGAGTCGACGTTTCTGCACTGTGAGGCAGCTATGCACTCCTAAGTACACAAAATATAATGTTCGTTCAACTCTCGCGAGTTCAAGTTCCTTTGGTATTCGTTTCTGTATTTCTCAAATACTGCACACGTTCATGGTCTCGGGATTTTCTTCTTTTCGAAGGCAAAATTTTACTTTAATAACGACATGTCTGTATGGAAATAGGTTCTGGGAACACTTACGAAACCTGAAGAAAGTTTTTTTTTCTTTCTTTCGCTCGATCGCACCTTGGAACGTCGACTTTCATATTCTTTCATGTCCAGTTGGCGACTAACTGCCTTGAGATACCTTGGTTATTAACCGCGGAACAAAAAAAAAGTCTATCGAATACGGACGCGGCCGTAACGGGAAACTGCCCTAGGAACAATGGCCGCTAGGCAAAAATGCCACTATCGTTTCGCGTATGTGGACGGAGACACAGCTATATTTATAGGCGGCGATAAGCCAATGCCCAATGAGTTAGCACTCTGAACAAAACAGTTGTTTATGAGTGCAAACTCATTTGCCGAGCAGCAAGAGTCATGTTGCGAAACCTTCGGCACCTTGGATTTTTACCCGGATTGGGTATTTATGGCTGCATCATGGTTGATTGAAACTGCAGGAAGATGTGTTGGCGGAATTTCAGGTTAAAAAGTGAGAATTATTTTATGATTTGATAACAAACAATAATAATATAATTGTAATTATAACAATTATAATTTTTAAAAAGTGTTCGAGTATGATCGGGTATGTTCGGAAGTGTTCGGGTATTAAGTATTAAGTGTTAAGCCTTAAATCTTAAGTCTTGAGTATCAAATTTTAAGTCTTAAGTATTAAGTATTAAGTCTGAAGTGTTGAGTCTTAAGTATGAATTGTTAAGTCTTAAGTGTTGAGTCTTAAGTATGAATTGTTACGTCTTAAGTGTTAAGTCTTATGTGTTAAGTCTCAAGTGTTAAGTCTTAAGTGTTAAGTCTCACGTGTTGTGTTAAGTCTTAAGTGTTAAGTCTTAAGTGTTAAGTCTTATGTGTTAAGTCTTAAGTGTTAAGTCTTATGTGTTAAGTTTTAAGTGTTAAGTCTTTAATACTAAGTGTTAAGTCTTAAAAAGTCAGGGTAGGTTAGTGTTGATTGAATCAGCGGGATAAAGTTTTTTTATTATATAGAGAGATAAATTCATGAATTGTAATTTCATTCACGAAAATTGTTGAGAAACGCTGGATTTAAAAATATTTCCAATCATTTTTAGCAGTTTTAAAATATTATCTGAACATTTATCGAAGGATTTCGTTTGGAAATATCGAAAATTAGGAACTTATGGGTTGAAAAATCACTCGCGGAATTTTAAGTTCATTGAGGTGAGAAAGCGTCATTGAATAAGCGTATTCTTGTGAAATGAAAAAATAGAATGATCATAATTGGGTATCGAAAGTTAAATATTTTTCTCGCATGATAAATATTTGATAAGCGCTTGATTTTCGAGAAAAAAAATTCAAGGTTGAACTACTTTGTGATAAAAGAATGCCTCCAAGTCTAGCAAACGTTTTTATCACAAAATCAAAAAAGGTGCCGAAAGGTGTGATTGAATTTCATTGATGATAAATAATTTCATGAATTCATATAAGCATATTAATTAATGAAAATGAAATTTTAAATTATTATAATTTATTGGTTGAATGATATTTGTTTATATTAATTATGTATATTGAATCGTTAAAAATTTTATCAATTATTATTGATTAAAAAAATGTTGATGAATTATGCAGATTGCAAAAAGTGTGTGATATTTTTATAATGTTTTATAATAAACAATATCGTTATTTAAAATATTCATAAAAATCTGGTAATTTTGAGAATTAAGAGAAATTAAAATACATTGTAACAATGGAACTCTGAAAAATTCGAAAAATGTCTAGAACCTTAAAAAATATTGAGAAATTTTGTAGAGGAAGGAAAATTTGGAAAATTTCATGAAATTTGAGAAACTGTCATATTCCTGTATTTTTTTAAATTACAAAATGTTTGATTGTACAAGATCGTTCATAATTTGGAAAATTTTTATAAAAACTCAAAGTCTTACAAATCTTGGGAAATTTTGGAAATCTTGGAAAAACATTTTGAGATTATCAATGATTATAGAATATTCGGAAAATTTGTTTATAGTTCAAAAAATCTTAATTAATTTTTCAGATTACAGATTATGTGTATTATTTTGAAAATATTTAAAAATCGAAAATATTCTATTTTGCGAAGAATATCTATAATTTTAAGAATACTAATAAAAATCTAGAAATTTTGGGAATCAAGAGAAATTAAAATAATTGTAACAACAAAATTCTGAAAAATTAGAAAAATGTATAGAACCTTAGAAATTACTGTAGAGAAATTTTGTAGAAGAAGGAAAATTTGGAAAATTCTGTGAAATTTGATAAACTTTCATATCCTTGTATTTTTTTAAATAACAAAATATTTCATTGTTCAGGATTGTTTATAATTTGGATAATTTCTATAAAAATCTCAAAGTCTCGAAAATCATAAGAAATTAATAAACTTATAAATTTTTTAGATTATCAATGATTGTAGAATATTCAGAAAATTTGTTTATCATTTAAAAAATCTTAATTACAAAAAATTTATGGAATCGTGTCTTGTATAACAATAATTTAATTTTTTATTTTGTTTATTTTAACTAATTTAATTCAATTGTTCTATTTTATTTTATTTACTTGATTTTATTCTTATACTGTGTGGAAAAAATTTCAGATAAAAATTTTATTTCCGGGAAATGGTAAGAAAAATGGAATTTATGCTGAATTTTAAGAGACACGTGTCTCAAGGTTTAATGAGAATAAAAGTTTAAAAATTCAGAATTTGTAAAATAGTCATAGAAACTGAAATTTTCAAATAATTTTGGTGTTCAACGACACATTTGGAATTTTCTCCGGATTTTTTCATGAATTTTAATAGTTGGGATATTTTTTGAAAAAACCAATACGAACGGTATTTTTTATTATTTAACCTAAACTTCGTGTAATTTATTTTAGAATTTAATGAAAAAATTGAAATTGTCTCCAGATTTTTTCCTGAATCTAAAAAGATCTGATATTTTATATAAAAATCAATACAAATAGTATTTTTTACAGTTCAACCTAAACTTTAAGTAATTTATTTCAGAATTTAAAGAAAAAATTGAAATTTGCAATTTTCTTCAGATTTTTTCTTGCATTTTGAAAGTTCTGATACTTTTCATAAAAATCAATACAAATAGTATTTTTTACTATTCAACCAAAACTTCGAGTTTCAGAGTTAACGAAATAATTGAAATTTGAAATTTTCTTTAGATTTTTTACTGAATTTAAAAATTCCTGATAATTTTTATAAAAATCAACACGAACAATATTTTTTATTATTTAACCTAAATTTCAAGTAATTTACATTAGAATTAAACGAAAAAATAAAAATTTGGAATTATCTTCAGATTTTTACCTGAATTTTAAGAGTTCGGATATTTTTCGTAGAAAACAATACAAATATTAGTTTTTACTATTCAACCTCGAATTCGAGTAATTTATTTCAGAATTAAACGAAAAAATCAAAATTTAAAATGTTCTGCATATTTTTTCCTGCATTTTAAAAGTTCTTATATTTTTCTTCAAAATCAATACGAACAGAATTTTTTACTATTCAACCTCAAATTTGAATAATTTATTTCAGAATTTAACTAAATAATTGAAATTTGAAATTTTCCCAAAACTTTTCGCTGAATTTTGACAATAATGATATCTTTCATGAAAATCAATACGAACAGTATTTTTTACTATTCAACCTAAACTTCGAGTATCTAATTTCACAATTAAAAGAAAAAATAAAAATTCACCATACACAAAAATTCACGTAATCGAATTTCAATTTCTTTTTTTTTTATTTAATTTGTCCAAATCATTATATCTAATTTCCGATAGTAATTTCTTCCAACTATCTAATCAACTTTTTCAAAAACATAATTCTGGAATCTTAAAAAAACACAAAACCTCAAGTTCCTCAGCACATCTTAATGGTATCTTGAAAAAAATCGAAAAATTGCAAACTTCCTCCAGCGCCTCATCAATGCCTCCACAAATGTAATTCCACTTATCTCGAGAACTATTTCCGTTTGATAAATTCCGTGATTTTCCTTATCTGCATATAATTCCTGCAGTACATTCGAAAATGCTCGTTTTATTGTGGCGGCGTTGGAACTGGTTCTAAAACGTGCTTCCCTGACACCGCCTTTCATGGAGACCATCGCGCATAATTTCGAAAAATAAACCACGATCCCCGACAATTTTCCTCGACTCGTTTTCTCACGTGTAAAATCGAAAATGTTGAGTGATTGAAATTTCACTACAAAGTTGAAATAATTAGTTATTTTATTTATTTATTAAAATTAAAATTATTTATTTTAATTTCATTTATATTACATGATTGTTGGATGAAAAAAAAATTCCTGAGATTGAGCGACATTGTAGAAATCGACATCCTTCAGAAATGATCTTTTTTTTTTGTAACGATTTTTTTTGGAGCGCAGCCGGTGTCGCAAGAAACTCGCTTTTTAGGGCCGCCAGCGAACGTTTTATTACAAAAGATCCGGGTCTATAGAACGTATTCTTGCATCTTCTGATTAATCACTGCGAATCACGCTCTAAATTTACGAGGAGGAATGGAGGAAAACATTTTTTTCGTGTCCTTGTGGCTGTTTCATAAAGGACTCGGGATTAAACCGACCCGGAAAGAAAATATCGTGGTTCTTGAAAGTCGGTAGTTGGTTTGAAAAAAAAAAGATTCAAGTTTGGAGTTGGATAATTAATATTCATGGATGTCATTGTTGATATTTAAATTTGTGATCGACATGAATAAATAGTAGGGTATTAAAAAAGTTAATTGAATTCAATATAGAATCGAAAATTTTTGAATGTTTAAAGTTCGTTTATTTCTTAAGGTTTTTGAGGGTTTGAGATTTTCGTTAAAGTTTTTCAAAATATGAACGATTTTCGTGCATTTTTTAATTAAAAAAAAATGCAAGGATATGACAGTTTTTGGAATTTCACTGAATTTTCCGATTTTTCTAAAAAATTTCTCAAAATTTTCTGAGATTCTAGACATTTTTCAAATTTTTTCAAACTAGTCACGATGTTTTACTCATTATGTTTTTTCATTTTTCCGAATTTCTAGATTATTATTATTATTCTCAAAATCGTAGATAGTCTTCGAGCAATGAAATATTCTTGATTTATAAATATTTTAAAAACATTTTTTGAACTTGAACAAATTTTTCAAACATTCTAGAATTATTGACAATCTCAAAAAGTTTTGAAGTTTATTAATTTCTTAAGATTTTCGAGATTTTAAGATTGTTATCAAAATTTCACAAATTATCAACGATCTCAGTATATTTTTTAATTTAAAAAAAATTCAAGGATATGAAAGTTTTTGGAATTTCACAGAGTTTTCCAAATTTCTCTTTATCTACAAAATTTCTCTAAATTTTCAAAGGTTCTGGACATTTTTAGAATTTTTCAGAATTTCGTTGTTACAGTGTATTTTAATTTCTCTTACAGTTCCCAAAATGTCGAGATTTTTATTGTGATTCTTAAAACCATACATATTCTTCGCAAAAACATTTTCGATTTTTAAACATTTTCAAAATCATAGACTTAATCTGTAATCTGCAAAATTAGTTAAGATTTTTTAAACTATAAACAAGTTTTCTGAATATTCTACAATCATTGATAATCTAAAAAAATGTATAATCTTACTAATTTCTTAAGATTTTCAAGACTTTGAGATTTTTATAAAAATTATCCAAATTATGAACGATCCTGAACAATAAAATATTTTGTAATTTAAAAAAATACAAGGATATGACAGTTTTGAGAATGTCACAGAGTTTTCTAAATTTCTCTTTATCTACAAAATTTATCTTCATTTTCTAAGGTTCTAGACATTTTTTGAATTTTTCAGAATTTCGTTCTTACAATTATTTTGATTTCTCTTCATTCCCAAAATTTCTAGATTTTTATTAAAGTTTTTAAAATCATAGATATTCTTCGCAAAATAAAATATTTTCGATTTTTATACAATGTCAAAATAATACAGTTAATCGGTAATCTGAAAAATTAATTAAGATTTTTTAAACTATAAACAAATTTTCTGAATATTTTACAATCATTGATAATCTCAAAAAGTTTTCCTAAGATTTCCAAAATTTCCTAAGATTTGCAAGACTTTAAGTTTTTATAAAAACTATCCAAATTATAAACGATCTTGAACAAACAAATATTTTGTAATTTAAAAAAATACAGGAATATGACAATTTTGAAAATTTCACAGAGTTTTCCAATTTTTTCTTTATCTACAATATTTCTGAATATTTTTTAAGGTTTTAGACATTTTTTGAATTTTTCAGAATTTCGTTGTTACAATTATTTTAATTTCTCTTAAATCTCAAAATTACCAGATTTTTATGAATATTTCAAGTAATAACGATATTGTTTATTTTAAAACATTATAAAAATATCACACACTTTTTCAATCTGCAAAATTCATCAACATTTTTTTAATCAATAATAATTAATAAAATTTTTGACAATTCAATATACATAATTAATATAATTATTGAGAAAAAAAAGTGCCTTGCATGAAAATCACAAAAATAAAATTCCACACGAACATGAAAAATGTGCGATTCTGAAATCCGAAAGTTGCATAACTTCAAAACCTCAAATGAAAACTCCGATCCAAAATTTTTCGCATACATGACGCAATCACAATAAAATAAATTAAATAAAATAAAATAAAATAAAATGCAATTGAGTCAAACAAAAAAATAAATAAATAAAAAACAATATACAATTCCATAAAGTTCAGAGCCACCGGGGTTATTTCGATTCCGTACGTTTTCCCGTATGAAATTGTCTTAAGGAGGCATAATATACCGAGCGCCATTAATCGTGGCCGTGTTTTCTCTTGACACGAGAGGAATGTGTACATTTCATGCCCGAGCCATGATAATAGTATTTGTTCTCTTCTACGTTTGTTATTACGTGGCATTTCGAAAAGTATGAAATGATGCGTGCTCGGCTATAGCGATGAATAGAATAGGAATAGACTCGAAATCCTCGACAATAGCGAGTTTCAATTCCATCCTCCTTATTCCTCCTACCGCCTACCGCTACCCCCACTCCTACTCCTGCTTTTCCCCCTCTTCCCGTTTTCTGGAATCAGACGGTCGAGTGACATTTAAGATTGAGACATGGAAAAATCGCAACTTTTAGTTCTCGCGTAAGCGTCGTGACCGGGAAAATGTTTCCGTGGAGTGCGCTGAATCGAGGTTTCAGTGTACGATGCGGAGTTTTGGGGTGTTTTGGTGGTTTGGGAGGAGTTTCGGTGGTTGAAGGGATTTGGTGAATTGGAGGTTTGGTGAGTGGATTTTGGGGGAGTATTTGGAATGAGGAAATGTTTGAGTTGGGGCGGGGGGGGGGGGGGTGTTATTATTAGATTTATTTGAGTTATGGATTTTTTGAATTTTGAAGATTCTGTGAAAATACAGCGACTGAGTGATATTGTTATAAACTTTGAATGTCATGAAATTTTACTGTGATAGACAACAATTGCGAAAATTTCGATGAGTCTGGAACTTCAGATAATTTTAAAATCTTAAAAAGCATTGTAAAATTTGGAGAATCATAGGAAATATTCATGAATTTGAAGATCGCGTTGATTATAGTCATATTTCATCGAAATATGAAAAATAGGTTTTTTAATTTTTTAACGAAAATCTGGTTTATTCTTACATAATTGTTAGTTTTTTTTTATGAATTCATTATTTTTAAATTTTAAATTTTATTTTTTTTATGTTTTATTTTATCAATTTGAATATTTTGATTTTACAATTTTAATAACTAATATTAATTATTATTTTTATGTATTTATTATTGTTAAATTAGTTTATTATTCATTACAAGTTTGAAATCTCAATAAACAGCGAAAAAACTATGAAACGAATTTGAAAAACTTTGAAAATTAAAAAACATAAGAAATTTTCAAAACTTTCACGAATCCTAAAAAATTTATGAAATTTTTTCTAGTTAGGAAAATGTTAATTAACTTTGTAAGTGGCATCAAATTTCAAGTTTTCGTAAAACTACAGAAATTGAGTAATATTCATACAATCATTGAAAATTAAAAAATTTTTCATTGTACGGAGGTCGACAATATTTTAAAGTATTTCGATTATAATCTGAAAATGTAGAAAATGAAAAAAATTTCTATATTTTGAAGATTGCGGATCATTTAGAAAAAAATCAAAAGTTTTAAGAATTTCACAACATATTGATAGATTTATTTTGTAATAAATTTTGTAATTTTGTTATAAATTTTTGAGTGAATTTAGTACATTTATTAAATTAAATTAAGTATTGATGTTTAATAATTTATTTAGTAATATTTTATTTAATATTATATTAAGAATTTATTTAATTCAAATAATTAATTGATATATATAAAGTTAATAAATTTAATGAAATAATTATGTTTAGTAAAAATATTCAATATTTTATTTCATATTTTTTATAATTATTTTTTTTAAAGCTATTTTCCGAATAGTTTTTTATTTTTATACAGTAATATTTTATTTAATATTATATTTAGTATTAAATTTGCAGTTTATTATTAACTACGGTCGATTTGTTAAATAATTTTTTTTTATTAAATAGTCACAACAAATTCGAAAATTACAGAAAGCTTGCTAACTAATTCATACTAATTAGTTTTCAAAATTTAAAATTACACATGAAAAACCAAGTTATTTTCCTACTCACTGATTAATTCACGATTTGACTTTGATTGTGCAATGAATGACCCATTGTAGGTCAAACAAAATCCCTACAATATAACTATGCAAAGATGTATAAATAATTGATACATGTTGTCACAAACATAAATGATTGAATGCACATTCAATGCTGCATCATGATTGACCGAAATTGCAATAAAACGAGTCCACAAAATCCTACATTCTTGAATTTATCACAAGTGTGATTGTCATGTTGCAAACATTGTAGCATCATTGTACGTTTATTGAGCAATCAGAATGATGAATGAATGTGCAATGTTTGAGTGATGAAAGCGTATTGATGTTGCACTGATGACACTTTCATATATCAAACAGAACAATACCTTTGTTGGCTCAAACAATGCTCATTCAAAGCACAGTCACGAATTTTCTGATACACGATTTGACTGTGATTGTGCCATGAATAACCCATTTTAGGTCAAACAACAAAACCCCTACAATGTGAATATGCAAAAATGTATAAATGATTGATACATGTTGTCGCAAACATAAATGATTAAATGCACAATCAATGCTGCACCATGATTGACCGAAATTGCAATAAAACGCGTCGACAAAATCCTACATTCTTGAATTCATCACAAATGTGCTTTGTCATGTTGCAAACATTGTAGCATCATTGTACATTTTTTGAGCAATCAGATTGATGAAAGAACGTGCAATGTTTGGGTGATCAAAGTGTATTTATGTTGTTCTAATGACACTTTCATGCATTAAACAGCAAGGCCTTTGTTAGCTCAAAGATTGATCATTCAAAGCACACTCACAAATTGTCTGTTACACGATTTGACTTTGATTGTGCAATGAGTGACCCATTGTAAGTTAAACAATAAAATCCCTGCAATAGAAATATGCAAAGATGTATAAATGATTGATACATGTTGTCGCAAACATAAATGACTGAATGCACATTCATGACTGCATCATAATTGACCGAAATTGCAACAAAACGCGTCGGCAAAATCCTGCATTTTTACATCACAAGTGTGATTTGTCATGTTGCAAACATTGTAGCATCATTGCACATTTATTGAGCAAACAGATTGATGAATGAATGTGCAATGTTTGGGTGATTTAGAAAGTGTATTGATGTTGCATTAATGACACATTCACTTGACTTTTCTTAGAAATTTTTGAAAGATTTCTAAGATTCTTAATATTATGAAAACATTTTGAGCATAACTAAGACATTTCTAAGCATTTTTAAGACATTTCTCAGAATTTTCTGAGTATTTCTAAGACATTTTTTAGTATTTGGGATTTTCTTGATAATTACAAAGACATTTTGAGAGTAAATGAGACATTTCTGAGATTTTTGATATTACTTAGACTTTTGGAGCATAACTGAGACATTTCGAAGTGTTTCTAAGGCATTTCTGAGACGCTTCTGAAAGATTTCTGAGATTTTTTAAAATACTAAAACATTTTTAGCATTACTAAGACATTTCTGAGTATTTCTAAGACATTTTCGAGCATTTCTGAAATTCTTGATATTAAAGAGACATTTTGAGCATAAATGAGACATTTCTGAGATTTTTGATATTACTTAGAATTTTTGAGCATAACTGAGATATTTCGAAGTGTTTCTAAGACATTTCTGAGCATTTTTAAGCATTTCTGAGACGTTTCTGAAAGATTTCTGTGACTTTTAATAATACTAAAACATTTTGAGCATTACTAAGACATTTTTGAGCATTTCCAAGATATGTCTAAGAATTTTCTGAGTATTTCTAAGACATTTTCAGCGAAAATGAGACATTTTTAGCATTGCTAAAATTCGTGATATTACAGAGACATTTTGAGAATAACTGAGACATTTCTGAGATTTTTGATATTACTAAGACATTTCTGAGACGTTTCTGAAAGATTTCTGAGATTTGTTATAATACTAAAACATTTTTAGCATTACCAAGACATGTCTGAGTATTTCTAAGACGTTTTCGAGCATTTTTGAAATTCTTGATATTAACGAGACATTTTGAGCGTAACTGAGACATTTCTAAGATTTTTGATAAGACTTTTTAGCATAACTAAGACATTTCAAGACATTGAATGTGCAATGTTTGGGTGATGTAGAAAGTGTATTGATATTGCATTGATGACACTTTCATTTGACATAATGACAAACAGAGCAACTCCTTCATTGGCTCAAACAATGCTCATTCAAAGCACACTCACAAATTTTCTGATACGCAATTTGACTTTGATTGTGCCATGAATGTATTATGATGAATGAATGCATGCAATCAGATTAATGAATGACTGTGCAATGTTTGAGTGATGTAGAAAGTGTATTAATGTTGCATTAATGACACTTTCATGGCTCAAACATTGCTCATTCAAAGCACACTCACAAATTTTCTGATACATAATTTGACTTTGATTGTGTAATGAATGTATGCAATCAGATTGTTGAATGAATGTGCCATGTTTGAGTGATGTAGAAACTGCAATAATGATGCATTAATGGCACTTTCATGCATCAAACAACATTCAAATCACACTCACAAGTTATTTTCCAATTTTCCGACTGATAAATCATCTATCCCACAATCTCAACACCCAAAGATGTATGAATAGTTGATACGCCTTGTTCTGGGAAACCCAAAAACCCTTGTAAATATTCGCGAAAAGTTAGATACGGCCCTGGCGACGGAGTGTAGGATACCGTACAACGCGAATATCCATGGATAATCTCCTTAGTGCGACGTAGCCAGGCCTTCGCATTTTATTAGAAGTGAAAGTCCGTCGTTTTAGGCGAGCGCCAGCTACTCGTGTTATAAAATGCACCTACGGATTGTACACTGTAACCTCGATAATGACGTCACTTCCCGTAAATATGAATAAACATATGAAGAATTCGGGTGGGAAATATTGGAAAAAATAACGCACGAGGCCACGGTGTATCAATGAAAGAGCCCGTCCCATAGAAATCGAAAGCATTCGCTTGGAAAGTCAGAGCTCAAGGAAACTCGTAAATGGGTCGCGCGTGGTACATTTTGTTTAGCTGCTGGATTTTATTGCTATAGATTATTTGTTATTGTATGTTGTTAAATGTTGCAAATTGTGAAAGGTAAACAAATTGGGAATAGTTAAAAAAAAACGAAGGCTGTTGCAGTTTCAAAGTGAAATTCGAGTGGAAGAAAAATGTGACATTTCACACGGCTGAGAATGATAGAAATACGTGTTTACATTAGAACTCGTTACGGCACACAACTCTCGACCGAAAAAGAAAAAATCGAGTTTAACCATTCGAAATTACGTAATCCGCGGGCCCGGAATTACGTTTGGACCGCGAGTTCGAGTTATCGATGCATTATTATTATGTGTAATGAAACGGTTTTTTCATCCCGGGTTTTCAAAAAAACGGTACGACTTTCAGTTTTCATTACGTAAAGTCGGTGAGTTTTGCGGGCCCTTATTATTCAAAGGAGGGTAAATCAATTTTTATTGGTGTTAGATAGATTTTCATGGACTTTGTAGCATTATTCAGGTGTTTTATGTTTCAAGAGTTTTGAGTGTTTGAATTTCTTGAATAAATGAAAGAAGGTGTTGTTTATCAACTATTACTTTGTGTTACTAAAATTGGATTTATGTGGAAATAAAATTTTTTAGTATGACCTCTGTAGTACAAAATATTTGTTGTTGTTGATGTAAAAAAAATTGAGGAATATAATACAGTTTCTGTTTTTCAGAGATTTTCATGAATTTTCAGCAATTTTTCAATTTTATTCAACATTTTATAAGGTTCTTGACACTTTTAGAATTTGTTTGAATTTCGTTACAGTTTTTTTTATGATTTACAAGGTAAATAAAGAAATACTGAAATTTGAGTTTATAAGTGAAATTTTCAAAATGATCGGAAATATTTTTTAATTTTCAAAAAATATAGGAAAATGACAGTTTATTTCAGGGATTTTACTGAATTTTCTTTAACTTGAGAAATTCATCAATATTTTATAAGATTCTAGACATTTTTCGAATTTTTTTTTGAACTATGAAAATTTTTTTCGCAATTCACAAGATGAATGAAAAAATATCGAAATTTTAGTTTATAAGTGAAATTTTTAAAATTATCGGGAATGTTTATTAATTAAAAAAAAAATATATAGGAAAATGACGGTTTATGGAATATAACTTTGTCTTACTAAAATTGAATTGATATGAAAATAAAATTTCGTAGTACAATCTCTAATACAAAATATTTGTTGTTGTTAATTTTAAAAAAATT
This sequence comes from Platygaster orseoliae, assembly GCA_030522825.1. Lineage (NCBI taxonomy): Eukaryota > Metazoa > Arthropoda > Insecta > Hymenoptera > Platygastridae > Platygaster > Platygaster orseoliae. The sequence continues at coordinate 11,657 of JAPYZL010036583.1, read as the reverse complement.
GAGGAATATGACACAGTTTCTGTAATTTCAGGGATTTTCTTGAATTTTCTTCAACTTTTCAATTTTATTCAACATTTTATAAGGTTCTAGACACTTTTAGAACTTTTTTGAATTTAGTTACAATTTTTTTTATAATTTACAAGATAAATTAAAAAATACTGAAATTCACGTTTATTAGTGAAATTTTGAAAGTATCGGAAATATTTTTTAATTTTCACACAATATAGAAAAACGACAACTTATTTCATGTATTTTTCTGAATTTTCTTTAACTTGAAAAATTCATCAATATTTTATAAGATTCTAGACATTTTTCGAAATTTTTAGAACTAGTGACAATTTTTTCCACAATTTACAGGATGAATAAAAAAATACTAAAATTTTAGTTTATTAGTGAAATTTTTTAAATTATCGGGAATGTTTTTTCATTAAAGAAAAATAGGAAAATGACAGTTTATGAATTATAACTTTGTCTTACTAAAATTGAATTTATGTGAAAATAAAATTTCGTAGTACAATCTCTGTAATACAAAATATTTATTGTTGTTAATTTAAAAAAAATTGAGGAATATGACACAGTTTCTGTAATTTCGGGATTTTCGTGAATTTTCTTTAACTCTTCAATTTTATTCAACAGTTTATAAAGTTCTAGACACTTTTAGAATTTTTTGAATTCAGCTACTTTTTTTATAATTTACAAGATAAATAAAAAAATACTGAAATTTCAGTTTATGAGTGAAATTTTTTAAACTATCGGGAATGTTTTTTAATTTAAAAAATAGATAGGAAAATGGCAGTTTATTTCACGTATTTTCCTGAATTTTCTCAAACTTGAAAAATTCATCAATATTTTATAAGATTCTAGACATTTCTCGAATTTTTTTTTTGAACTATTCAAATTTTTTCAGTTTACAAGATGAATGAGAAAGTATTGGATTTTTAGTTTATTTGTGAAATTTTTTAAATTATCGGGAATATTTTTTAATTTAAAAAAAAATATAGGAAAATGACAGTTTCTGAAATGTCACTAAGTTTCCCAAATTTTCCTCAATCTGCAAAGTAGAATGAAAGAGAAAAAATTTGAAAAATATTACATTCTTTTTCAATCTGCAGAATCCATTAACTTTTTTTAATTGATAATAATTAATGAAGTTAAAATATGATGATTAAATGTTCATAATAAATATAAACATTAGGCAAATACCAGTAAAAATAAGTACATGTAATATATCAGTAACTTTCATTTAATCAATGAATTAATTGATGTAATTCAAAATTTCATTTTCATTAATTTTCACGTTAATATAGATTTATGAAATTTAATAATAACAAATAAATCATATCGATTTTAGATCAACATTATCTCCTACCTTAAAATTTTCAAATTTTCGAACTCACTGACAATCTTCCGATTTTTCATTGTTTTTTAATTTTTCAAATCATCGACGTTTTTTGTACAACAGAAAATTTGTTTATTTTGAAAAATTCGTAGAAATCTTCACACTTTCTCCAGTTTTACTAAATATTTGAAAAATTTCCACAATCTTTAAAATTCATAAAAATTTCTCGAAATCATAAGAATTTTCCGATTTCTTGAAATTCGCAGTATTTCAAAAATTCATTATAATATCAGAAAATCCTTCAAGTTGTATACATGCTAATGAACCACGAAAAATTACAAAATTATTGAGAAAAAAAGTGTCTTGCATGAAAATCACAAAAATAAAATTCCATACGAACATGAAAAATGTGCGATTCTGAAATCCGAAAGTTGCATAACTTGAAAATCTCAAAGGAAATATATTTTTTCTAAAAATTTAAACTCATTGATTCAATAAAATGAAAAAAACATCGATAGAAAATGAAAACGATACGTAATCCAATTAGTACTAAAAAAATATTTTAAATTAATAAAAATACTGTAAAATCCTTCAAAGTTACATAGGTAAATGCTAAAAAAAGCGAAAAATACTAGGAAGTTTTCAGAACTCAAAAACTATGCAAAAATAATTTTCTCTCAAAGTTATTAAACTTTGAATCTATAACACATAATTCTTCAAATATTTATTATAGAAATGCACAAACTTTTCAGAAAGTTTTTCATATTTTACGAATTCTAAAATTTTACAAATACCAGAAAATATTACAATATGTTATAAATAACAAAAATTAACAAATATAATAAAGAAAAAAAAATGTCTTGCATGAAAATCACATAAATCGAATGCCATTATATTAAATACGAACATAAAAATGCACTACTCCAGAATCCAAAAGTGTAAACTTCAAAATCCCGAAGTAAGTATATTTTTCCAAAAAATCAAACTTCATTAAATTCATAAAAATAAAAAAAAACATAAATAGAACATATTTGCACTGTTCGCAGTTGAAAGAAACCCATAGCAAAGTACTAAAAATCGAGCTCGTTTTGAAATACGAGGGCCGCCGTTTTGCCGGGAGATTAATTGCGCGTCTGCATGGGACTTGCTTTATTCCTTAAGCTCGTCTTTAACCAAGATTTATTCTGATTAAACCCGGCGCAAATTGCTTTTCCACACGTGTACCTCGCCAACAATCGCTTTATATTTCGCCTTCGCTCGTTAAAACTCCCGCGAGTTCATATTTGAGCGAACTTGGCATTCTTCAGACAAACGAGTTCAACTTTTACTCTCCTTTTATTCTCTTGTTTCGCGTTATTCGAGTGTATACTGTATCGGCGCGCATCATATATTTCCACACGAGTGCTTTATGTACCTTGGAAATCACTCAAACCCAATTCAGAAATTCAATTGGACTTTTTAATAATTGAACCCTGTCATAAACAATCGTGCAAAATAAAATTCCCAATTTTCACGCATCTGAGAAACTCGGGTTTTGGGATTTTTGTCGATAAAATCCATTCATTTCAGCGATTGAACGAAAAGTTAAGCAATGATGGCACAATGATTGTCACTTTGTTGATAATAATTTTCCTAATCGCGAGATAAGGCGTTTCGTTACGAGTGACCTAGTTGGCCGCAGACAAATGGTCCCGCGGGCATTTCAAGCGAGTTGGCGCGGTGAATTAGAAACGCGGGCCCCGCGAACGGGCCCAACGGTACCGAGTTACGTGCCGAGTTGCAAATAAATAATGACCCTGCCAATCCTTCCAAACTCCGTTACATAACAGTCGTTTCGCATCCTTCACCCAAAAAGTCCATCAATCCAAGAATCCCCAGCGATACAGTTTTTTTTTCTTCAAAACAACAAAGTTTCTTTGCACTTTTTCGATCACTGATTAAATCGAGATTTGGAAATTAGAAATCTTATGACATTGAAATGCAAGAGGTTCAGAATGTTGAATATAGTAACTTTTATTCATGTATTTTTTAAAATAATATTTTTAAAACAATTTTTTTATCATATTTATTTATATATTTGGTAGATTCGTGAGAGCTTCTGAGAAATTATGACACATTTTTGAGAATTTCTGAGATATTATTGAGAACTTTCTAAGTATTGCTGAGACATTTTTGAGCATTTGGAAAATTCTTGATATTACTGAGACATTTTGAGCATAACTGAGACATTTCTGAGATTTTTGATATTACTAAGACATTTTAATGGTAACTAAAATATTTCGAAATATTACTAAGACATTCCTGAGCATTTCTGAAACGTGTCTGAAAGATTTCTGAGGTTTTTCATATTACGAAAACGTTTTGAGCATAACTAAAACATTCCTGAGATTTTTTATATTACTTTGACTTTTTGAGCATGACTAAGACATTTCTGACCATTTTTGAGTATTTCTGAGACGTTTCTGAAAGATTTCTGAAATTTTTAATGATACTAAAACATTTTGAGCATTATTAAAACATTTCTGGGCATTTGGGAAATTCTTAATATTACAGAGAAATTTTGAGGATAACTGAGACATTTCTGAGATTTTTGATATTACTTAGACTTTTTGAGCATAACTTAAATATTTCGAAGTATTTCTAAGACATTTCTGAGCATTTTTGAGCATTTCTAAGACGTTTCTGAAAGATTTCTGAGATTTTTAATAATACTAAAACATTTTGAGCATTACTAAGACATTTATGAGCATTTCTAAGACATGTCTCAGAATTTTCTGAGTATTTCTAAGAGATTTTTGAGCATTCTTTAAATTCTTGATATTAAAGAGACATTTTGAGCATGACTAAGACATTTTTTAGATTTTTGATATTATAAAGACATTTTAGACATAACTAAGACATTTCTTAGAATTTCTAAGACATTCCTGAGCATTCTGGAACATTTCTAAGACTATTCTCAGATTCCTAATAATACTAAAACATTTTGAGTATTACTAAGACATTTCTGAGCATTTCTAAGATATGTCTGAGAATTTTCTGAATATTTCTAATACATTTTTCAGCAAAAATGAGACATTTTTGAGCATTTCTGAAATTCTTGATATTACAGAGACATTTTGAGCATAACTGAGACATTTCTGAAATTTTCGATATTACTTTGACATTTTGAGGATAACTAAGATATTTCGAAGTGTTTCTAAAACATTTCTGAGCATTTTTGAGCATTTCTGAGACATTTCTGAAAGATTTCTGAAATTTTTAATAATACTAAAACATTTGGTGCATTACTAAGACATTTCTCAGCATTTCTAAGATATGTCTTAAAATTTTCTGAGTGTTTCGAAAACATTTTTCAGCAAAAATTTTGAGAATTTCTGAAATTCTTGATATGACAGAGACATTTTGAGGATAACTTAGATATTTCGAAGTATTTCTAAGACATTCCTGAGTATTCTTGAGCATTTCTGAGACATTTCTGAAAGATTTCTGAGATTTTTAATAATATTAAAACATTTTGAGCATTTCTGAGACGTTATTGAAAAATTGATGAGCTTTTTAATAATACTACAACATTTTGAGCATTACTAAGACATTTCTGAGCATTTCTAAGACGTTATTAAAAGATTTATTAGCTTTTTAATAACACTACAACATTTTGAGCATTACTAAGACATTTATGAACATTTCTAAGATATGTCTGAGAATTTCAGAGTATTTCTAAGACATTTTTGAGCATTTCTAAAATTCTTGATATTACAGAGACATTTTGAGCATAACTGAGACATTTCTGAAATTTTCGATATTACTTAGACATTTTGAGGATAACTAAGATATTTCGAAGTGTTTCTAAAACATTTCTGAGCATTTTTAAGCATTTCTGAGACGTTTCTGAAAGATTTCTGAGATTTTTAATAATACTAAAACGTTTTGAGCATTACTAAGACATTTCTTAGCATTTCTAAGATATGTCTGATATATTTCTGAGTATTTCAAAGACATTTTGAGCATAAATAAGACATTTATGAGAAGTTTCTGAGAGATTTCTGAGATTTTTAATAATACTAAAATATTTTGAGCATTACTAAGACGTTTCTGAGCATTTCTAAGCATTATTATTTAATTCAATAAAATTAATTATCATTAGTAGTACTATTCATTCATTCTACTTTATTTCTTATATTTACATTTTTTACATTCTTTTTTCATTTAAGAACGATAGAACTTTTGAACGTTGAACACTTGGATTTTTTAAACGCAAAATCGTTTCTCAAAGAAAGAAAATTGCGGATATTTTCTGCATCACTCTTTCGCATAGTTGAAATAGTGAAAGTGCAGCAACGCGTCGACTGTTATACATTCGACGTCATAAAACTTGATACGCAGATAAATGTTTGAAAGTAACGCAGTGATCACGGACTAGGAAAAATGTTCAAAAGAACGATATTTCTCAATTTCACCAGTGCCCACGAAGTAATTGTTGATTTCCAGATGAGGTGATTAAAATTATTTTTTTATTGTTCGAATCCACGTCAAAAAAAAATATGTATGAATATACAGAACAAGATTGACACTGTTTCTGAATCAAAATGGAAAATAGATGTGGAAATCTGAAAAACTTGAAAATTTTTAGGAAAATTAAGTGTCATGAAGCATTTCGATTTTTCGAGATTTATTTGTTATTTATACAATTTTGAGGTTAGAAAAATTATTTATTGTTCGTTAATTTTTTGGAAATGTCTCGTTACATGGAAATACTATTAATTTAGTCAAATTTTGAGTTTCTTCTAAAACAAAAAATTTCGAAGAAACCTGGAGTTTTAATAAAAATTTCAGATTTTATATAATTTTGTTACAAATTTACAGAAACTTCAATTTTACGAATTATTTTAATTTTCGGCGATTTGGAAGACACAAAAGTAATGACGTCAAATAATATTTTTTTCCTCTCATCTTGAAACAATTTTTCTTTTTTTTTTAAATTTGAATTCGTAATTTTGAATTTTTTCTAAACTTACTTGAATTTCAGGAACTTGAAATAATTTTGAATTTTCGAATATTAATAAAATTCTTCTATAATTTTTTAACTGTGTGAATTCCTGGAATTTTAATAAATTCTAGAATTATACGTAATTTCTTGAATTCTACTAAATTTAGTGTTTTTTCATCGATTTAAATTATATTGATTTAGTTTAATGATAAATGATTTTTTTTCCTTTGATGTCATCGATATCTTGAAAAAAAGTGATAACACAAAATTCAATATTTTTTTTTTTCAATTTATAAAAAAACATAATCATGTTAAAATAATATATACAACAATAACGATGATTTTGATCTACTATGAAACTGATGATTTTTATTGCAAGTCTAATAAATTTTGAGATTGAATGTTATTTTTGAAATCTTGCAATATTACACATTTTTTTATCCATTAAACGTTAATATTGTGATAAAACCCAAAATTATTTAAAATTTTAAAAAATTACAATTTTAAAATGACATTTAAAACCATTTGAAATCCTTGACTTTATTCCAACGTAAAAAAAAATTACGAAACTTTTCATGCTTTCAAATTCGACCTATTCGGGATTCCTTAATTTCATAAAATTTCGAAAGTATACATAAAATTTCTCAGAGTATGCAAATTTTTCGTTCTGTTATCAACATTTGGCATTTCATCGAAAATATCTTGAATAAAACATTTTACGAATAATTACAGAATAAAACTTCAAAAAAACGTCTGAAAATTAAGAAAAAAAAATTTTTTAAATAATGGTACATAAGAAATGTAAAAAAAATGTTAAAAAATTAATAAAAAATGACAAAATAACTAAAATGAAAATATGTAAAAAAACATGGAACATATGTTTACAAATAATTGAATAAAATGATTTTAAAAAATGGACTGAATCAAAATAAAAAAACGACTAAGTGACTGAACTTAAAATAAGTTAAAAAATGACTTTTTATTATGAAAAAAATCACCAAATGACTTATATGAAAAATATGTCAAAAAATGACCAAATGAAATGACTAGAAAAATGGACTAAACTAAAATGAAAAAACGACTAAATGACTAAACTAAAAATATGTTAGACAAATATGTTAAAAAATGACTAATAAATGACTAAATGATTGAAATAAAAATATGTTAAGAAACATATGAAAAATATGTCAATAAATGACCAAATGAAATAACTAAAAAATGGACTAAACTAAAATGAAAATACGACTAAATGACTAAACTGAAAATAAGTTAAAAAATAACTTATTATTATGAAAAAAATCACTAAATGATTAAAATTGACTTAACTAAATAACTAATTAAAATGACTAACTGAAATGACTAGTATGAAAAATATGTCGAAAAATGACTAAATGAAAAGACTAAGAAAATGGACTAAACTAAAACGAAAAAACGATTAAATGACTAAACTGAAAATATCTTAAAAACTATTTGAAAAATATGTTGAAAAATGACTTACATGAAAGAAATGACTAAAAATATGTTAAAAAATGAATAAATAAAATGACTAAAAAATGGACCCAACTAAAATGAAAAAAACAACTAAATTACTAAACTGAAAATACGTTAAAAAATTACTCATTATTATGAAAAAAATTACTAAATTACTAAAATTGACTGAACTTAATAACTACCTAAAATAAATAATTGAAATGACTAATATGAAAAATATGTCAAAAAATGACTAAATGAAATGACGGAAAAATTGACTAAACTAAAATGAAAAAAACGACTAAATGACTAAACCGAAAATATGTTAAAAACTATATGAAAAGTGTGTTAAAAAATGACTTGATGAAATGAAAAAAATGACTAAATGACTAGAATAAAAATATGTTCAAAAACATATAAAAAATATTTTAAAAAACGAACAAATAAAATGACTAAAAAAATGGACTAAACTAAAATCAAAAAACGACTAAATGACTAAACTGAAAATACGTTAAAAAATGACTTATTATTATGAAAAAAATTACTAAATGATTGAAATTGACTTAACTAAATAACTAACTAAAATGACTAATATGAAAAATATGTCAAAAAATGACTAAAAACATGGACTTAACTAAAATGAAAAAACGACTAAATGACTAAACTGAAAATACGTTAAAAAGTGACTTAATGAAATGAAAAAAATTACTAAATGACTAAAATTGACTAAACTTCACAACTCTACTAAATCAAAAATACGCTTAATTGACTTACATGAAACATTTGTTTAAAAAAACATTAAAAACACGTTGAAAACTGGCCTGTTCCAAATGGGAAAAACAATTCGTGGTTTCTAGTAACTCGTCGTTAAAATATTTTATTCGCGTTAACGAAAAAGCGCGCGCGAGAGCGCCTTGCCGATATCATCGTGCCCTTCGAACTTTCGAATGCTTGCGAAAAAGTGCAGTCTAACCGGTTCCCCTGGATGATTTGCAGATTACATCGGCCCGTAACTCAGGATGGTGTCGAGGCGAAAAATTCTCTCCCGCTCCCGGGACAACCTCGCGGACGCCCAGTACGAGGAGCAGGAAGAAGAGGACGTGTGGTACAATTTGGACAAACTCTACAAGGTAAGGTCATGCAACCCTCGTTGCGCCCTCATCGACAAAAGCACCATTCGATCCCCTTCACAGATAACACGATATCGGAAAATCTAAAGCTTCATTAAGTGAAAAATCTAGGGATTTTCACTATAAATATTGGGAAAATTAGTATATTCTAAGGGAATATACAATATTATGTGAATTTTTGGTATGTTGTAGTATATTCAATTATGAACATATTTATTTTTACCATGCAGTATAGTAAAACGTCAAACAATGCGAGATTGTTATTTGATATAGTAAAAAATACTAAACATATTGTATTTTTTAATGAAGTCAATAACAGGTTTATATAAAAAATCAACAAAACTTTGAAAAATTGAAGAATGCAAAGAAAATTCAATTCGATAAATATCATGGACAATTTTGGAGTTCGTCAATAATTTTACGATTTCCTATACATTTATATAAATAATATATATAATATGGGAATAATTTATTAAAGAAAATAATAATAATTACAATAATATTATAAATATTTAAATATGATATAAATAATTTGATATAAAGTATAAAATACCAAACATATCGTATTTTTTGCTTAAGTAAATAATAGGTTCAAATAAAAAATCAACCAATCACCAAAACGTTGAAAAATCGAAGAATGCAAAGAAAATTTAACTCAATAAATATCATGGAAAATTTTGGAGTTCGTCAATAACTTTACAATTCTCTATAAATTTGTAGAATCTTGATAAATGTCGATAAATTTTGTAAATTGTGGAAGTTTTTTAAAATTCCGTTAAACTTCCAAAAATTGAAGATTCCAAAAAAAATGTAATTCAATAAAAAATATGGAAAATTTTGAAGGTTATCAATAATTATACAATTTTTGTATAAATCTGTATAATCCTGAAAAATGACGATAAATTTCGTAAACTGTAGACATTTTTCAAAATTTCTTTGAACTAAAAAAACTGTGTTGAGGTTTTTGAATTTTCAATAAACAACTTTAAAGACTTCAATAAAAACCTACGAATCTTTGAAACTTTGAAAAATTGAAGATTCCTAAGTATTGTAAATTGCGAGAAATTTCGAATCTTAAAAAAAATACATATAGAAAATTAAATTAATTAAATAGCAGAACATGTCGTATTTTTTAAAAGGAAGGAGCGTTTAATTCTCAGTTAGTGCATTTCATTAGCGTTTAATAAAAGAATGAAGAGAGTATGGATTATGAAAATTATATGCAATAAAATATCACTATAGTATCGATCTGCTGCCAGGCCCCCAAAATATCGGAACACTCATTTTTCGGAAAAACCAAAAGTGCGTCAAATTTCAAATTAGTGCATTTAATTAGCGTTTAATTCAAGGATTATTTTAATATCAATATGATTATGCTTCGAGTAACAAAAATACATTTAGAATTTAAAAAAAATCAAGAAATTAAATAAAATAGAATAAAAAAATCTATAAAATTTTTCATTGAATCTAGAAATTAAAAAATCTAGAAAATCTATGAATCTAAAATATTTCTAAGAATTCAAAATTCTCTCAGTTCCAAAATATACACTGAAAAAAAAACCTAGTAATTTGTACTATAAATATTGGAAAAAGTACTATAGGTTAGGAAAATCTGCAATTAAGGAGCTATAATCAATAAGGCGACAGGCGCTCGAAAATCTGTAAAAGTATTGTCCGCGATAACGTTGCAACTTTTCGAGTAAATTAATAAAAAGTGTGTTAGTTTTGAAGCTTAAAAACCATGTTTCATTTCAATCAACTCGCCCCGAAAAATTCATTAATAACGGATTGCAAAATTCATTTTTGCTTTCTACTCGTGAATCTCTTGCGGAGACGAAAGTGCTTGCAAAAAAAGTTTTTGTTTATTGCTAAATGGTTTTTTTTAATCCGAAGCGAAAACCATGTTTTTCGAGCTTCGGACAGAAAAAGTGATCGAAGAAGTTTGAGCTACAGTAAACTTTTGATATCAATATGATTATGCTCCGAGTAATTTTTAACATTGTGCTCTGCTGGCTTAATGTTAAGCTAGCAGAACATGTCGTATTTTTAAAAAAATAGGAGCGTTTAATTTTCAGTTAGTGTATTTATTCAGCGGAAATTAATAATTATAAATTTGCAGTTTTTGAGATTTTTGGCTGATTTTTGGAACTTGAGCTTCTGAGCCTGGCAAGAGCTCAAGTTCCAAAATTAGGAACTGTGCGACCAAAAAAGATTAGATTTGCCGTTGAAAAAACTCTCAAATTGGTGAAAAAACGCGAAAATTGGCCATAAAATTTGCAATTTTCGAGATTTTTAACTGATTTTTGGAAACTAATTTTCTGAGCCAGGCAAGAGCTTAAGTTCTAAGATTTGGAACTGTGCGACCAAAAAAAGTTAAATTAGAAAATTTGTCGACAAGTGCGCGAATCAAAAAAAGGAAAAAGTAAAATTCATGTACGTATTTTCTGCGATGATTTGTAGAATGAACTGGAAAATACACGCGAGAAACATTGCACTTTGAAGATTGATAAATTATACGATTGCTCTTCAAATAATAGATATTGTATGCTACTCGAGACAAAAAGGATGATTCCAACGAGTGCAAAGTTTGGGCACGAGCGGAGCGAGTGCGCAATTGCACGAGTCGGAATCTTCCTTTTTGTCTCGTGTAGCATACAATATTTTTTCCCATGCATGTGTAAAAGTGGCCACTTGATTTTTATGGAACGCAGGAACGAAATCCTCTTTTTGG
>JAPYZL010036581.1:0-10718 GCA_030522825.1 Platygaster orseoliae | reverse complement strand
ATGTATTGTATACTTTGTTATATGTACAATAGTTTTAATCAATAAAATTAGATAAATCGTGTCAAATTCTTAGGATAGTAAGTCAGATCTCTAAAGTTTGTTTACAAAATTTTCTCTAAGTAAATTAACTTTGCAAAAAATTAAAATGAAAAATTTATGAACAAATAACAAAAAAATTTTTTAAGTTAGATCTCAGGTTACATTTCTGCTCAGAAAGGTGCGAAAACGAGGAAATTGGCACTTTGGATCTGACCTTGGATCTTACTCATAAATATGATTTTTTAAAGGATCATGTATTTTCCAGGAGGGGCGCAAATTTTTTTTCACGGGGGGGGGGGGGGCTGAGCATCCCCTAGCACCCGCCTGGTTACGGGCCAGGATTGTTTCTAGTATGAAGTGTCTTTTGATTCGTTAAAATAGCCATTTTCGACAAGTCAACTTCGACCATAAAAAATTCGGAATTTATTATTCAAGAGCGATAGAGATAAAAAATTTAAACGAGCTGGAATAAACCAAACGGATGATGAAACATGAAACAGCAATATTTCCTTAATAAATTACGTGATTTTGCAGATAATTAGCTCCTTTCTTTATCTAAAAAGCAAATTGAAGGTAAATTGTTTTTCCACGAATCTTCAAGAAAAAAAGCTTTCCTTATTTTCCAAGCTCAAAGAGCTCGTTTCTCTTATTTTGAAACTGGAGAATTTTTTTCATAAACTAGAGTCGTATCGTAGATAGCAATTGCACACGATTTATTTGTAATACAGATCTTGGAGGTAGATGAATATCGTGGTTGAATAAAGGAAGTATGAAAATCCAAGCTCCAATATAAACATCAAAGTATCTCGGGCTTTCGTTTTAATGTGCTCCTCGAATTCTCTCAACAGCAAACAGAGGATCAAGCTCGAGCTTTCCAATTCAACCTTACATGTCTCCTACATCTACTTCAACTGAGCTTTTATACTTAAATGGGATGACGGGCGTATCAGGACGAAGAAAAAGAAAATTTTCGTTTTGATTGTACAACATGATTATCGACCTTCAGTGGATTTGTTGGTCAGGTGATTTTGGGAAATAGAGACAGATATCTCTGAAATCCAGAAAAATCTTTTGAAATACACTACCTTTCAAAAGTTTAGGTTCTGTATTTCAAAAAATTCAAATGTTTCCATGATGCAAGTATTCTACTTTCAGGGATTCAATGTCAGGTGCGTAGGTAGAGGGGGGTTTCAGGAGTACAAACACCTCGCAGAATTCGAGATAAATTCATTTTCATTCCACAAAAAATAAACAAAAGTAATGATGATAAAAAAAAAAAACAATACTCAGTGTAAAAAATGTAATTGGAAAAATCTGATATATTTTTTAAGATCTCGATTAATTTCATAGATTGTAAGATATTTTGAAATCCACTCGAAAAAACAGACTAAGTTTAACATCTCTTAAATTTTTCTTTGCTGGAGATTCAGAAGTTTTAAAAAAATGAGTGACGTCACCGTCCATACAAAGACAATAGAAATTTATATGGATCTTGACGTCACACCTCCCACTCTAAATTTTTCAAACCTCTTTGTCTCCTGCAGTTATCAATTAAATTTTAAATGATTAAATACGTGTAAATTTTTTTTCACTTACCTAACAGACGTAAATAATAGAATTTTTTCTTCAAGTTCCCAACTGCACTTATTCAGTGTGTTTTTATTTCTTACTTCTTTGGCTTTGAGGATCCAAAAGAATCTCCATTTGAACAATAATTCTGGTTTCTCAGTAGACTCCCATCAATTTTAAAGGGATTTGGTCATTGACATTAAAAATCTGTGGAACTTGACTGACTCAGGTCCGAAGAGTAAACCAACTGTCAAGGCGATAATTTCTGAGCAAACGATTCCATTCTGTAAGCACTGAGGCATCAAATTTGTAGTTCATAGGGAAAAGCTCTCGATTTCCGTAATTTCATGGTTGTTCACCTCTGCGAACTCGAGCGGAGCGGTTATACAAAAATAAATGCGGGAAAGATGACAGTGTTCGAGGAAAGTCGAGCTTCTCTCGCGGTTCTCTCTTTGACGCGAGATTGGATCAGTCTATAAATACGTGGGGCCAACTTGCTCGACCGAAAGACGCTTCCTTTCCGCTTAACATAAAAAATCGCCTTCTTTTACTCAATAGTCTTTCGTACTTGTTATTTTTATCATCCTTTTCTATGCTTATTCCTAGTCCTCCGAAAAATTAGTAATCTCGTTGCAGGTTTTAATAATATTTGTGAAAATATTTTTTCCAATTTAATAAGTAAAATTAGAATTAGATTCAGAATTTTCAATTTTTCTAAATGAAAATAACAATATTTCTAAATTGAAAAGAATTTTTTCTGAAACTAAATTATAATAACATATACAGCCAAACTACAGTAAACGTAGTGAAAAATTTGTTTTCATATAGTTATTTATGAAAAAAGACTAAAAACTACGAAAATTCTAGGAATTTAAGAAACTTTGAAATTTGGAAGTTAAGTTTTAAAAAATTTAGACGTAAATTTGTGAATATCGAAACTTGTGTTATATTTATTTTCTTTTAATTGAAAAAAACTCCATAATTTTTGCGTCACGCTATTTTGTGTTTTATCTCGCAGCACGCGACATCATGATGCTTTACTTTACTAAAAGTAATTGTTTTGGATGTTCTCTGATGTTTACATTTCATCAGAGCATGAGCGTCACTTCACCATGAGGTGACAGTCGTAGTTTCTATTTTTAGTGGCTCATTGTTCATTCACAGTCGAGTATTTGTACATTTATTGTTTGTTTGTTTCACTAACAATAATGTTGTTTTAACATGAACGAAACATTGTGTTCTCACAATTTTAATGTTCACGTAGTCTTTTCATGATTGTTCCAAAATTGTTTGTCGTTCATTTCCAAACGTATCGTTTTTTTTTATTTTATCGATTTCTTAATTAAATTTCGAAGTCTTTTGTAAGAAAAATTGTGTAGGATAATTGTTAAAAAAAAAATCGCAAAATTATCATCGTAAAGCTTATTTGTTTCATTTATGAAATTAACATAATTTCTTCTTTGAATTTCATTATACACCTGCACTTGCCATTTTTTAAAAATATCGACGATATCACGACTAACGAAATTCTACACAATAAAAATTCGAAAATACAGTTCTCGTGGTTTCTATTATAATATATTCCAAAATAAATTATACTGTTTCTGCACTACTCTCACGGACAAAACCTTCCGGAATCAATGCAAAAAACCAGAAATTTATGACTGCTACAAAGTCAAAACTTGTTTATCCACTCGAAACTTTGAAAATTCACTATTCACGGATGACGCCTTCTTTAAGCAGCAAATTTCCTACGAAAATGCTTTGCATAGTTCACCTTTTGGTTATCATATCGTGATAATTATCTGATAAATGAAAGAGATAAAGACGAGCTCGTGATCAGTTCATTAGAGCTTCTAAGCCCCAACTTAAACATGGCAACGAGCGGAATCACGACGCTTCCTTTATATAACACTGTTCCTCTTTTTGCGTCGTCGCACAGCCTGGCGCGAATGTATCTCTCAAAAGAGAAGTCAATATAAGCAGTTTAGCAAAGCAGACGTTTTCGTACGCGCTTCAAGTCTCGCTTCTCGTAAACTCCAAAAAAAACTTGGGTTTTCGGCTCTTGTGCTCAAGTTGCCATTGAAAAAAATATTTTTATATATTCGTTTTTAATTTTTTTGTGTTTATATTATTCAGTATTTGATATATGATTATGTATATATTTCAAAGTATCAAAAGTACAGATACATTGAAACTTTTTGTAAAAGTAACTACACGTTTCAATCACAGATTGAAATAAATGTGTTCATCCCAATTCTTCATTATCGGCACTCAATGAAAAAAAGGAATAAACAACTTGTCCATTTGTTTCCTTCAACACTTGTAATCCAACCTGCGAGAAAACTTTTCACGTACGCGAAATGCACATAAAAAAGTTCTGCACTAGTTTTAATTAACGCGTAAAGGAAAAATAAAAGCGTGAAAATGTTTCACCAGACGGGAAAGTAAAAAAATCGTTGCCCTAATTGAAGTTCTTTATCAGAGTTGTATTTCAGCCCCGACGTGAAATGAAACGTTTAGGCAGTAAAGTATGACATACAGTCTACGTTTTTAATTGAAAATTGCATTTTTCAAAATATTGCACAACTGTCAATGCTGGGCGAGGTGGACGTCGATAAATTCTGCCGGGACGATCGAAACGAACCAGCCAGTTAATAACGCGGAGCAAGGCCATTTAGCTTTCTCGCGACTAAAATGTAACAGGGAAATAAATAAGCGTCGAATAGATGGGAATTTCCGTGTTTCGCCACTTGGAAATTTAAGGTTATCGAGATAAAAACCGGATTCATGAATTTGCAAATCTGTTGCGCAGTATTTTCAAATTTCAAGTAGAAACTCACACTTATCTTCCAAGTTGGCGAAATTTCAAATAATAGAGGAAAATTTTCTTCTCGAAATTTACTTTTATCTACTCCAAATTTCACCGTATGACTTGATAGTGTGGTTATTTGTTCAAAAATTGTAGAATTTTTTACAACAAGTTTTTCCTCACTGTAACCAAGATTAGGACACGAATTTAAAATCTTGCTGGCCAGCTGCAGTAAATACTAAATTGTTCACGCAATGCAGAATATTACAACAATCGCGAAAAAGACGACGATTGCGAGAAATTTTTCGTGGTCATTCGAGCTTGCGAGCATCGAGTGAAGAGAGCCCGAGATTTCGCAGAAAATTGGATGGAGAACGTCGCCTGAGGCTGAACAATGTTTCATCAAGTTCGTTCCACCATTCATCGATCTCACTAAAACTAACTTAATCCCTCATAAAAAGGCCAATCACTTTGTATGTACTACCGCTCGCGTATCTCCTTTTTTTCCTTTTATGTCAGAATGTAAAATTGACATTAGCAATTGAGCGCTTCTTCGTCGTGAAAGGTCTATCCTACTTTTGCATGAAACTTGGAAAAATTTATGAAAAGCTTCATCAGGAATCGAACTATCAAATGCGTTTTTCAGTAAAAGTTATTAGAGCTCCGACTCACAAAACTGAATCAAGTATTTTATTTTAGAAATGAATAATATTGCGTTTTTGCAACTTCAAAAATAGTATATTGTACCTCCCATGAATTTCTGTGCATTCCTTAACGGTTCTAAATATTCCATAAAATATCGTTACAACAACTGAACCCTCACTCCCACAATAATTCACGATTAAATCCCATACCTTCTCTCCCCCGATCCCTCCTAAATCAATTACATAGTACGTCCACACGTCAAACCTCAAAATTTCCCGAAATCGTTAGAAGGCCTCCCCATATCCAAACAATCCCAGACGAATCAGCCAACTACGACCCTACGAACTACCATTCCTCCTCCCCCCCCCCTCCCCCTCTCCCGTCCCTCGTACATCATGCATAATCCATTAAATCGCGAAATGATTGAGCCAACAATTCCCCTCTTTCGATTCAAGGATCCCGAATACTAATTCGAATGCACGGACGGATACATCTTTCCCTCGGCTTCATTTTTGCGATATAAGGTCGAGTTTGTCGACTCATGATCCTCTTTTCACTTAATCTTGGCCGGTTATTTCGCCGGGGCGCGTCCTTGTCAGAAAGGACTACGTGGCGTTCTGAATAATACATCAAAAGCTCCGAAGCCCTGGTAGTTTATGCCGGGCCAGTGGATGCGCGTGACGATGGTCGGACAGCTCTTGTCTCTGAAGGACGTACGGGGGATCAAGGACGGGATGAAATATTAAACATTGCGAAGCGCGGGACATTGGTAGTAAATAAAAAAAGGGATTGTCAATAGAGGGCTCAACGAAGGTAGAAGGGCTGATGGGACTGTAATATTTGCTGTATTTTTTTGTTATTGCAATTGATGCATGGATGAGGAATATTTGTGGAGTAAATATTGATAGGTCATTGTATAGGATATTAGCCATAAAAATTGTTTTTTAATTTCTTCGAATGAATTTCTGAATCCTTCCAGAAGTTTCAGGATTATTAAAGTTTTTTGATTACTGAAAAAACGATATTTTTCGAGTTTTCTCTATCTGCAATTTAAAAAATATGTTTTGTTCTTCAATTGTATTACGATCACGTGACGTCAAACCCGAGTCAAAATTTCATTTTAAATTTCAATTTATTTCACAGTCAGTATTCGCAATTTGCAGGTAAAAATGTGCACTTTTTTCGCCTTCAAAGTTGCAAACTGATGTGAAATGCGTTTTTTGTATTTTAACTTAATTACATCTTCAAATCAAGTTCTCAAATTTCGTTATATATTGAATGTACACCTTAATAAAAGTTGTAGCGTTATTTCAAAACGAGTTTAAGTTTAACGCTTATGATTATTTTTTCACAATTTCATTCATTTATTATTTTTAATTAGCTGAATCTACCTATACTCATAACTTCTTTAATTGTATTTATTTCTCAGTTTTTTTCATATATTTTACTATGCAGTATATTGGATAGAAAATTTTCATCTACAAATTTATGAATGAGAGAAAATGAATTAAAATGATGAAAAAAATCCATAATTTAAAATGAATTTATAGGAATGCATTCAATTGAATATTGTGGAAATACACATCATTTTCAAAATTCCTGTACCTAAAATATCATTTTAGGTATTTAAATTTTATATTTAAATTTAATATTTAAATATTAAATATTAAATTTTTCATATGATAAACATATTTAAATTTTTCTCATCATGAAATTTTAAATAAATAAATACCGTTATATTATACAATGATTGTCTTTTTTACTTTAATTTTGTGGAAAATTCAAATTAAAAAATCACTAGAAAAAATTATAAATATTGAAGATTAGAAACGATTGACTTTCAATTAGTCGATAGTATTAAGGTGCATTTTTCATTGAAATATTAATTCAGTAATAAAATTCATATTCATAATGAAACAAAGGTACTGCAATATTTCTTTTTTCAAAATTTGATTGATAATCCTAATAATTTTATAAATTTATAATTTATAATTTTTGATTTGTAGAATCTATACCCATAAATTGTTTTCAAGTATTTCTTGCTCAGTTTTTTCATTCCTTTTACCATGCAGTAAATTGAATAAGATATTTCTATAAATTTATGAGTGAGTAACACTGAATTCAAATGATGAGAAAATAAATCTTCATTTTTCAATAAATTTAAGGGGATATAGTCTAGTGAATATTGTGTTCCAAAATATGCAAAATTTCCAAAATTCCTGTATTCAAAATACATATCATTATATCAAATTTTTTTGATGTCGAAATTTTAGATTTCTTATTAATTGCATAACTATTGTTATATTATTTAATTATTGTATTTTTCATTTTTAAATTGTAGAAAATTCAAATAAAAAAATTGTCAGAAAAAAATATCAACATTGATTATTAGAAAGTATTGATTTTCAATTAGTGGATAGTATTAAGATGATTTTTTCATTGAAATATTAATCCAATAATAGAAGTAATTTGAAAAATAGAGTGCGGGTACTGCAATATTCTGCATTTTTTATTAATTTCAAAATTTTATGATTAAACCCAACGATTTCAACCGATTCTCAATTTTTAAATCTTGTTATCAAAGATGAATGAAGATTAACAAAAGTAAAATCAATTCGAGCTTCAATTTCATTTCACTTGTAACACAAGGAAAAACGCTAATAAGTAAATATTTTGAAATCAAAATGAAGTTGAAGATACATTCAAGAGTTGGAGTGAATACGAGCTTTTGACTCGGGAACGCACAAAATTTATCAAAATAATGTTAAGTCCTTATTTTCATATTAACAATATCGGTCTTTTCTCCAAAGAGTTTTTTTTTGTATTTTATCCCAACTGTTTCAACAAAATGTAAAAAATCTCCATTTTTCCTGATAACGTTTCTCCAGTTTTCCTTAACTTCGATTTTTTCCAATGAATTAAGGAAATATGCATTATATAACAAAATATGCATGTGCATATTTTTATCAACTGTTATAACTATTTTCTTCAATCATTAAAATATTTTAAAAAACTACGTTTTTATCTTCAGACGATTCCCGGCAATGAGATGTCTACAGATGAATACATAAAGTAGTATGATTCAGCGAATGGTCAGCCTGAAATATAAAAGGGGAAACAAGAGCGAAAGTCTGATTTCAGCGTGATAGAGCACGTTTCAACGGATCCTTTGAGAGGGGAGCTTTGCACGAGGAACTCGACAATATTCACCCCTTTTCGCTTCCTTCGACAGCGCTGGTTTCCTGTTGCACGATATGCATGCACACGTGTAAAGGCAATCTGTTCGTGATTCATACGAGCGAGGGCAGACTCTGGCACTCGATAACGTTGAATCAAAAGCACCAAAGCCATTACCCCGTGCTTTTCAGGGCTTCGAAGCTGGCAAGGCTCGAACAGACAACAATTGATCTTGGACAAAACAAGGCTCTTCTTTGGAAGCTACAATTATTGCAGTTGTCATTCGGTGCAACGATATCATTAAGCTAATGGATTCGAGCTGATTGTGTGATTCAGTTCTGTTGCGCTCATGTCATTACAGTTGTAAAGTACTTCGCGATGTGCTCACTAAACCCGATACAGTGGAATTCTACTGATTTACAATGATAATCAACTGATGGCGAGATCGAAGATCTTGAACTTTAACAATGGAATGAGGAATATTTTTGAATACAGAGCACTGTTTTGGATGAGTGTGTAATACTAGACAGAGTTGATAACTTTTTTAAAGTGCATGCATATTTTCTCTATATTTTGAAAAAAAAAAAAAATAAATAAAAATACAGCGAATATATCGTCAAGAATAATGAAGATTTTGAAAATTTAAAACAACATATTATAATTTGCTGTAACCGACACGTTGAATTTGGCGTTAAATAAACGATTATATATTTCATGCATATGATTTAATTTCGTGATTCTTTTGTCATTCATTTTTTTCGGTATATTCATGCCATTTTTTGTAAATATTTGCATGATCTTTTCCAATGTGTTCCGTGCATGTTTTTATCAACTCTGCTTATTACTAATTATTAGATCATTTCTTTGTTTGTAAATGTAATATCACCAAACACTCAACCATTAATCACAATTTCTGAAAATTTCTATCATCTTGTGTCGTCTCATCTTTTCGAAACAATGGAAAAATCAGCCATACCACATTTTCGCGTTATTCCACCGAACTTTATGTAGATTCATACGCAGTGACTGCATACGAATGAGGACTTTGCGGTAAGTAAAAAAAAGCACGAACATCAGAGAAATGCGGCCAAGTTTTCAATTGCTTTTTTCGCGGCTGCGATGTCAATAAGTTTACGAGTGTGACTGTTGCAATCGAAATATCTATTCCGTAAAATGTCGTCGCTCTCAGCCAAAGTAGTTGGTGAATAAATATTAGAAAAATTTTCTCTGATTTCGCCTGTTTGCAGTAACGTTAAAAATTATTTAAATTCGAAACTTTTTAATTCACGAAAATACGTGATGTATACAATAGTCATATGAATATCTGAGTCTTCAAAGTAAATAAATACAAAAATTGTTGTTTCTCTTTATTCATAAAATGATTGGGAATTTTTTTTCGTAGAAAAGTTTTTGCAACAAATCATGTTTCTTAAATTCTGACAAGTATTTTTTGATAAGTGAACGTAATTTATCAAATTTCCGAATTATTTATTGCAAATTCCTTATTCCCAAATGATTCACAGATTTAGCATGAGAGTTTTAATTCAAAACCGGTATAAAATAGGGATTAATGTTTTTATAAAATTCTTATTGGATAATTATAAAATTCTATCCGTTAGAAAACACCATGTATTCTAATTACCAGGGCGCGTAAATATATGCATTTGCATGTTGCATGCATATTTTGCATATTTTGTATGTTCGTCAAAATTTAACGTGTATGTTAGATATCAAAATTTGAGTGAAAATGCCAAAGGAAAAAGAAAGTTTAAGTGAATTCTTGTCCCGAATGGTAGACATATACTCGGGCACATTGCGGAAAGATAGAACTATATTATTCTGCACAATTTGCAATATTAAAGTGAACGCGACCAAACTTTTCATGGTCAAGCAACATATAGCTACGGTGAAACATAAACAAGCTGCAAAAAACGTACAAAAGAGAACGCCAGCACTCAAACGCTATTATCTGAATATGGAAAGAGTCAACAAATCAACCCATTCAATTTGGATATGTGTTGAACTTTCATGGAGGCGAATATCCCATTGCGAAAAGCAGGCCACCCTAGTATCGTGCGATTTTTTGAGAAATACATGCAAAATCCGATCTCGAGTGAGAGTAATCTTCGTCAAAAGTATGTTCCCATATTGTACCACGAATGCATTCAACATCTAAGAGAAAAAGCAGCTCACAGCTACATATGGGTTTCTTTGGATGAAACAACCGATTCGGAGCAACGGTTAGTAGCAAATTTTGTATTTGGCCTGATGAAGAGTGACGACGATAGTTCTGAGCTTGGAAAATGTTATTTACTCCATATGGCTGTGATTGAGGCTACCAATGCTAGCAACGTGGCAGCATTTTTTAATGATTCTCTGGCTCTTTTGTGGCCCCACGGCATACAGTATGGGAAAGTATTGGCGATTGTTACAGATGCTGCAGCATATATGTTGTCTGCTGTCAAGTCACTGAAAA
>JAPYZL010036578.1:0-11810 GCA_030522825.1 Platygaster orseoliae | reverse complement strand
TTATGGAACGCAGGAACGAAATCCTCTTTTTGGAGTACTTGGAAATCAGCGGGAGTTATCAATAAAATCCTAGGGAAATATTCATAAATCCTGGATCATAGGGAAGAAAGTTGCCTGATCCGTGATTTATGAATGTTTCCTAGGGATTTTGTTGATATTTCCCGCTAATTTCCGAGTACCCCAAAAAGGGGCTTTTGTTCCCGCATCTCATAGAAATAAAGTGGCCTTTTTTACGGATGCATGGGAAAAAATATTTTGTAACACATTGCAGAATTTTCAATGTCCAAATACAAATAAAACAAACAAAAAATTCAGACACTAAAAATATTTTTCCAGATTTTGAAATCAAATACTTCTGATCGTTTTTTAAAAAATGAGAAGTAGAAAAAAAAAACAATTATTTTCCCATGCATACGTAAAAAAGGCCACTTTATTTCTATGGAATGCGGGAACAAAAGCCTCTTTTTGGGGTACTCGGAAATCAGCGGGAATTATCAACAAAAACCCTAGGAAACATTCGTTAATCACGGATCAGGCAACTTTCTTCCCTGTGATCCGGGATTCATAAATATTTCCCTAGGGTTTTATTGATAACTCTCGCTGATTTCCAAGTACTTCAAAAAAAGGATTTCGTTCCTGCGTTCCATAAAAATGAAGTGGCCACTTTTACACATGCATGGTAAAATATATTGTATGCTACACGAGACAAAAAGGATGATTCCAACGAGTGCAATTGCGCACTCGCTTCGCTCGTGCCCAAACATTGCACTCGTTGAAATCATCCTTTTTCTCCCTTGTAGCATAAATATATATTTTACTACAATGTCTGTCATTGCAATGTCTGCAGTTGGATATTACGTTTGAGACAAGCATTGATAAAAGTATCGATTTTTAGACTATCCCAAGTTTTATGATTGTGCACAGTTCTCATGCTTTTACCAGTCACTCAATGTCTTTCATATAAAAATATTTATTACATATTTTTGAAGTAAATCCCAAAATAAGATGGTATAGATATTAAAATGAGATGTCTGGGAATGGAATAAATATTACTGTGCATTATTCGGTAATAGTTACTCAAAAACTGTGCATTTACTATGTTCAACGGTTATTTTTTTTATAGTAAAGTATGTAAGTCATTGTTTATGTTTTTCATTTTGAAACAAGTGTATAATGGCAGGCTTACGGACAAAAACTGTGCTTTCTTTGCAAGAGGTCGTTAGATTTTATGCACTTCTAACCTCAAAGTTTTACATTTGGACGGGCTTTGAGACTAGAATTGCATAAAATACTGTATGCAACTTAGGGCAAGTGTCTCATTTTGCGAAGACGATTCAAACCTTCGTCTTCGCCAAATTTGACACTTGCACTACGTTACATAATGTACTATTATTGCTGGCAAATAAATTTAAAGTCATAATGATGACGCTGGTTCACAAATTTTTCAGAAGTTACCATTTTCTTTGAAAAAAATCATTTTTTCTACTAATTTGGTGTCGCTGAGTACGGAAAATCGATCATAAATTTTTCTAAAGAAGCATTATCGATATATTTGCAATAAACGTGTTTTTATAATTTATTGCATGAAATATCAAGAATAATAAACCTCATCATTATAAAATATATATCATTATAAATGTATACTTCTCAGTTTTACTGTTATATACTGTTTATATCGATCGGAATACTAGTTTCCTTCAAAAAAATTATTCATCTTCGATAAAGTTATGTATAAGGTAATAAAAAAATGAGAAAAGCACATTTTTTTAGAATATTTAGGTAACGCTTCTTTGGAAGAATGAATGATTATCATTTTCGTACTCAGCGACCAAAAATTCAAAGAAGTGTAATGATGAAAATAGAAAAAATTTTCTTCTTTGTATGTACTCACCTACGACATTAAGGTAGAACTTGTGTGATTTAGGAGGTATAGAAGGTATCTGACACTCATATATGCCTTGGTCTCGTTCTTGAGCCCATTTGATACAAAGCGTCCACTGAGACCATTCATTATTGTGGCCCGTGTTCTTTTTGTGGATGACCTGGAAACGTTGATCACTCGTGTACGTGTACGTCCCTGCAGTAAGTATATGTATATCTCGATGCCTCACCCAGGAAACCTGCAAAAGAAAGCCAGAAAAACACTAATGAATTGCACATAAAAACGTACACAGCGATGCATTTGTTCCACTCATGAAAGACAGTTGCGATAAAAATTAACAATTTAATTTTGTAAAGAGTTGTTATGCCCTTCAATTTCATGATTTTATAAGGTCGCCAACTTTTAAATGAATCCCGTTTTATTTGATCCCAAATACAATTTTGAAAATCCATTATTCCCATATCTTTAATAACCGAGAGTGGAATACGATTATTTCATCGATTATTTTCTTTTCCGTGGGAACGTGATCGGCTATGAAAGAATATTGACGAGGTAATGTAGAAGTTTTCGATGACGCTTGAGCTTTCTTGGCCTAGCAAGGACGTGCTCTCGCTTGGAACGTCTCGGAACTGGCAATTAATATTCTCAGATATTCAGGAATCGCTGGAATATTTTTCCAGAAGCGAGAAAACCCGGAACTGATGGCAATATATTCA
The DNA here is from genome assembly GCA_030522825.1 of Platygaster orseoliae. Classification (NCBI taxonomy): domain Eukaryota; kingdom Metazoa; phylum Arthropoda; class Insecta; order Hymenoptera; family Platygastridae; genus Platygaster; species Platygaster orseoliae. Next base: position 9,212 of record JAPYZL010036578.1, on the reverse strand, counting down.
TTCCAATGTCCGCGCGTATCCAATCAATGCGATTACGCCGCTTGCAAATAGCGAAGAATTCCCCATTTAATCACCAAATCAACGACGTGATTATTGGGTCATGAAGTTTCAGGGTAATGATTTGTTCGCGTTTATGAAAGTTCGCGCGTATTTCGGGTCGAGAGTTTTCTCTGTTAATTATCTCCTCGTATTTTGTGCATTCATTTTCTAGCATCTTCGACGTTAACGAGAACTCGCGATGAGAGTGTTTCAACGTGGTTCTGTAGCTCAGGTCCATACAATTTTCTTCATCATCTCGAATTTCTTTCAAATCGATGGTACTTGTGGTAACTTGAAGTCTTGTTGACGTATAAGCAATTTATTTTTAGAGTATTCGAGAATACGGTCGAGGCCGAGTTTCGAGATTTTGGTTTTTAAAATGAAATTTTCAAATGAAAGCTCGTTTTTTATATATTATAGATGATCCTACAGAAATATTTGGAGAATATTCGATCATAATATTTCACATACCTCGAACAGCAAACAATAAATACATAGAATAATATTTAATGTTACTGCTGTTTTTGAAAATTACAATTTTTTGACGTGTACCCCCAATTCAATTACAAATGTTCATGACGTTAGGTCCTTTTCAGAATTTTGTAGTTAACAACATTTATATACTGGTCATGAAAAATACAGAATCAATTCGACGAAAACAGTATAAATTCTCTAACAACAAGAGAAAAGTATATAAAATACTTTCATAAATAAATTAAACAATCGGAAGGAATTAGTATGATTATAAAGAATTATTTGTCAGATTGTTTATTCATTCTTAAAGTGGATCAACAAATAATGTCTAAAGCTCGAAAGATATCGAAGAAGTGTAATACATTCAATAAAATTATTCAATCATTTATTACCATGACTTCTTGAATATGAAAAATTTCATTTTAAATACATAGTCAAGTTAATGAAGTTATAGATATAAAATATAATAGGTATTTAAAAACAAAGTTTAAACATACGCTTATACTTTTAGACAGTTTCAAGTTTAAGTTTCGATAAAGCAGATTCAATGGCATAAAGTCACGTTTTAATAGGGAAAAAACACAACACTCAAAACACTAATAATTTTGTTTATCTATAACGAACCTCGTATTTTATGAGCAGAAAAAGCAACAAAGGAATGACGAGGGTGATATAATTGAAAAAAAGTTGTAGTGAATGGCAGCTTTGAGACGAAATATGAGTCTATGGGGAATAAAAAAACTGTACAAGATATATAGTTTGTGGCGGAAAGTAATAACGCGATCAGAAATAAATTGGAGGTAGGTAAAATGAGAATAACAAATGTATCCAAAGCATCATATACTTTTAAAACGCAAAAACAAAACCTGAAAATATTGATCGCCAAATGTCAGTAAAGTACGAAACGTCAAAGTAATTTACTCACCAAAATAACATTTTTATAGATTTTTATAGAAGGTAGTAACACACTCAATTCGATCTTAACCAACAAGCCATAAAGTCGAACTCAATTAACAAATAAAGCCCTTCCATTTCAAAAATAATCGTCCCCGGAAAATCAAAATTCCCAGTACTTTTCCAAGCTACGCTCCCCAAGGAAAATGTAGTACGTAATTTCCCATTTTACGACGCCCAAAGATGGAAGTATATCCACCCTCGTTTTACGAGCACGAGATAGCCGACGAAACTATTAAGCGATCTCATGAAAATGAATTTTTCCAGCATTCCACTTATTTTTGTGCAAACCGCGAAAGCGGTAAGTGGAAAAATAACGATATCCCATAAAGAGGATTGAGCTGTGATTCCCGAATCATTACGGTCAACGAGATTTATACAATAAATCCCTGCGAGCTGCACGGGACGCGATAGTAAAAGTTTAATTACTGTCAGCTTCACTTCTGATTATTTTTACGCCGCCGAATAATCGCGATGACTCTGACAGTTTGCTTCTCGAGGCGGCGTTTTCTTGGTCCAGAATCGCCGTGAAACTTATATCATCGTGTTGAATAATTCCGCGTTCAACGTTGCTTACTTTCTGCTCATCACCGTGATTCGCGAGTCTTGAATGTCAGTTATATTGCGATGCGACAGTTTCACGCGAACTTTCGTGGAGCGAATGTTTATTCATAAGAACGTCGAGGAAACGTTCTTCGCAATTAATGCGCTGCTCTCTTATTGCCGAAACTATGTAAAGTCAAAGGCAAACACGCGAGCGTCAAAAACAAGGAAAACACATTGTTGACAGTGTACTCTAATTCCTTCAACCAGGCAAACGGTGTTAGTCAGAGGATGTCGTGATTAATTTGGATCATTTTATTATTTATGTAGTGGGTCATTTTGAAAAATGTTCATAATTCCTGTTAATTTTTCATCAATACATTATGGAGTGTGGTGAAAAGTAATGGCATGTCTGGATGCCATTCTTTTCATAGTCGCATGTGATCTTGTGCATAATTAAAAAGACTAATGTTAGTTTTTCAGAGCTGATGATTTATTTTGATAATTATCACGTATATTTTGGATGTTTCTGTGTATTTAATACTGATTCTAAAATATCCTAGCCCAAAGTTGTCTCATTATTACAAACAAGAAATCACGCATGTTAACTGATGTATGGAATATCACATCGTTGTTTTTTTACAAAAGTTGAATGCTAAAATTCATCCTATTTTTAAAAAACGTTGAAAATCACAGTCTAAACAGTCTTGCACATATTATTGAAAATAGTTGTTCATCATTGGAACATTATTTATTAATAATGTATAATATATTAATATATAATAATATATTATATGAAATAATATATTATTTCATATCTGTCACTTAATTTTTCAATCAAACAAAACCGATATTATCAAAAGATTGATAAACAGGAAATTTTTTGTTGTTGTGAATTGACTGATTATTGAAAAATTTATAAAAACCAGATGAATGTAAGTGAATTTACAATTTTGAAAACATTATTATATATGGAATCGCGAAATAGTGAAACTTTTGAAAGGTTTAATAGGAAAGAGAATACTGTTACTTTTTATTGGCTTCTCGCTATTGACACAGATTTTGTTATTTTAATGAAAGAAGAAGCGTGAAAAAGTAAAAGTTTTAATTATTTTAAGACAAAAGTATTAGGCAATGAATGGATTGTTTGCAAACTAATTACTTTTGTCACGGCATTCAGAGTTCAGACAATGTTTATTTGCAAAAATGTACAAAGCATGAAATGAAAAAGTAGAAGACCTTCATGAAAGAGATACTTATTATTATTGTGATCGACATTTAAAATTTATTGATATAAAATTCCATTACCTTTAATATCGCGTAGTGAATTGTAGAGGAGGTCAACTTTTTAAAGAATCATTGTACACTCGAAAGCGATTCGAATTTAAGATAAATTTTTCATTTTTGTAAAAATGTGAAATGAATTTAAGAATTCCAAAATATCATGAATTCACAGTTTTTCAGTTTCATAGCATGTTAGGGGAGATTGGGGCAAAATGCGCAGTTCACGAAATATTCAATTTCCATATATGGCTCTAGTGTCGAGTATCGAACGTCAGTAATATCGTCTCACTTGTTTGTTTACTTTTTTGGTTATAAAACAAAGTGTGTTTTAGCCACTGTGTTGTGAATATTTGTTTGAAAGGAAACTTCAGCTTTTACGTCATTTTTTTCATCAGAATTGATGTTACGTGAGTTTTTATAGTAATTCAGGTGCGAAAAAGACGAAAACGTGATCGGTTCGGCGAAATTTTGACTTGTTTTCGAATCACACGTGGATAAGCCGGAAATGAAGCCATGGGGCAGAATGCCCAGTTTTGCGTGGGGCAAAATGCGCAGTGCTTGTTTTGTATTGTTTCGCTGTGTTTGGTCACGTTACGCTATTTCCTTCATTTTTTTGTTGTTTTCTACTTTTTTTTTCGTCAATTTGTTTCTACACCCAGGGTCGTATCAAGGCTGGGGCAGTGCCCCGAGGCCCACAAACATTTTCTTGAAAAATGTGATGAGGGTGATGAGCAAAAAAAGGTGGTGTGTCACTTTTGAACACATCACCTCAACGCTCAACACTTTTCTTTTTGAAATCAAATTTGAAAGTTCGACGACCTTTTATTTATTTTTCTGGAATAACGAACTTTTTCTACATTTGTTTTTTTGTTGTTTTTAACATTTTTTTCATCATGCTTCACGTTTATGTTCGCAAAACAGAGCGTATTGATGGTGAAAAATTATTCGAAGCGTGCAAGGCTGTCCGCGAGGGTGAAAAATTATTCGAAGCGTGCAAGGCTGTCCGCGAGAGAATGTCTGCGAATTGCGCGTCGAAACGCTTTTCTGTTGCTCGACGGACACTCGATCGCCTCTTACAAAATTTTTATTCTTTACAAATAAAAATTTTTAAAATCAAATTTTGTTCGTGAAAAAAAAATTTTATTGAAATTGTTTATGAAATCATTTATTTTGTGTTTTCCACAATTTGTCAGCAATCAACCTCGTGAAAATCGTGATTTCCGCACAGGTTTTGCATTCTACCCCAGCGTGGTGGGCAAAATGCGCAGAAAATCGTTTTTTTTTAAATAAATATATAAGGCATAAGACTCAACTAGAACTAAAGTTGCCTGAGGCTTAATTGTAGCCGCATATGTGGGCTACATATGCAGATCCTCTCAGTCCTTATGCTACCTCAAAAATGTAATATTATCAAAAACTGCGCATTTTGCCCCAGTCTCCCCTATATAGAAACACGTTCATAGCGAATTTTGTGTAATTTTCTGAAATTATTGTTACAATGAATTGAGCCTCCAGATTCAACATCAATAAAAGTTATGAAGAGAGATTCAGAAATTTTATGAACTCTTATAATGTTTCAAAAATTGAAGTAAAAACAAGTTCTATAATGCAACTAAGAGACGTAGAACAAAATATACAATGTTTGTCAATATTCTTTGAAATTAAAGAATAATCATAAAAATTTTCAATCAATTATTCATAATAAGAGATATAAAACTGTTATTCTAATAAGTCACGGAAAATAAAAACGCAGACGATCTATATTCTATACATTTTTCAAACAAGGATGCAGAAATAAAAAGTTTTCCATCATAAGCACAATTGCAACTTTTAATTGAAAAATAAATACAGCATATCATAATGAAGATTCGTGAATTTAAATATTTTGGCATTTAAACGTGCATCATAAAAAATTTCTAGTACTCGTTAGTTCTTAACGTACGAAAACAGTCAATGCTTCTAAAATTGAAGATTCTATAATTGCAATTACTAACTGGAATATACCATTGTCCTTTACGAGATCTATAAATGAACATTCAAAGCTTCTACCCACAGTCCGGAAAATTGTCACTAAATCCATTTCGAAGACGTTACATATCGATTCTTTTTTAGTCCTTATATTGGTTCGGAAATATAAAGATTCTGACACTCGACTTACGGCCAGTTTCATTTCCCTAGCTCTATAAAAAACCAAATTTCGTAGTTGGAGGACGCATATCGTAATTGAATTTTTTCGAGCATCGAAAAAGTGTCTCAAGGATACTTTTTATACGAAGGGAAAATCCACGGAAAAGATTCATGCAATACTCTAGAGTACCAATCAATAAATGTTGAAAAATTCTATTCTAGATGGAAATGCATTTAAATTGAAACAAATTGTTTAAAATAAAAATAAAATAAATAATTTAATACAAATACTCCGTTTTATGGTAAATAAACTATAATAAACCACAATAAATTGCAATTAAATCCAATAATATTCACAAAGTTCCGGAAGTGCATTCCAAATATTTCCTTCTTTTTGCGTCGACCGGAAAAGAAAATTCGATATACCCTTCTCTGCAGGTTTTCTAAAACCGAAGTTAAAATCGTCGTATTCTAAAACAATTCAAGAACTAACCAAAAGACTTTCCAATCCTTTTACTCTGGAGCAACATTGACCGTAACGTTTTACGTGGAAAAATGTTGTCACCGTTGTTGTCGTGAATCCGATCGAGGGCATTGGTAATGCCGAGATAGTCGCGTGTAACTGTATTGTGGAAAATTGGGAATTTAATGGAACATGTGTATAGTATAAAAGCTTGGCTGGAGAAGCGATGCTTCAATCAATCGAATCCAGTACGATTTTCGCGAGGAGCCCCGGAGACATGACTAGAGTTTGAAGCATTCGTTTACGTAAGCCACGCCTGTTCACAACTGCAGAATCCGTGCGTTCGAATGGCTTTTGAATGGATGAAAGGAAAGGTAATTGACGTTCGGGCTGTTGGCACTTAATAAGCCGAATTGAAATCTTGAATTTACCCGCTATTAGATTGATATAATACACGAATCCAGTACGTGTTTATTGAGCTTGCCCCGGCCAATTTGCATAGCTTAGGGAACGAGTTTTCGCGATCTGGTCACGAAAATGAGAAAAGAGATGGTGGCAAAACTTTCCTTAATTTGTATTTTTGAAACGTTCGTATTAGACGTGGCGTATTCGAAAAAGATGCGATCGCTCTTTGATTTGCTCGTTGGCCTCTGGGAATAACGACCAATTAGCAAACATTCGAGCTACGCAACGCAAATATTACGTTGACTTGGCTCACGGTGTTTGATGCAGTTGGAGCTTGTATTGGCATCATGTGGAGGGTTTTCGCGATGAAAATTGAATAGGGAAAAATGAATCTGAGACCGGATACAATAAGAAATTCTATGGAAGTCGCCGTGGATTTTTGCTTTTTCGACTTTTATCTGGATAGAGTGTGTACGTTTGAATTGAATGGAGAGGATATGATATGATTTTATTGAAACACGAATGTTCGTGAAAGGAGCAAATGTCTTGTGGAGATTGACTTTTCTTTCTAAAAGTTAGGAATTATTTGAAAATTCAATAGGAATTTGTGATAACATCTCTAAATTTCAATAAAAAAGTTTTTATAATAGTTGTACGTGTTTTTAGTTTAATTGGCCATAGTAAATTAGAAATTATAACTATAATAAAATAATAAATGAAAAAAAGATAAAATAAAAGTTATTAATTCTAGAATCTCGAATAAAGAGGTTCTAAAAAATACATCGCAATTCTAGATTTGAAATGTTATCAATGTTTTAAGTTGACGTTCATTGCAGGCTGTAGTCTGCGAGAGGTGAAGGCGACTACAGTAGCAATACTTACAGAAAAATGTTCGTCAGCAGACGACACCGATTCGTTTTTACCTAATAACTTTTTAATGCAGCCGAGATTGTACAAATTTATATACTTAAAATATTTCCACATGAAAAATTAATAATATGAACATTGTTTGAAAACTCAAAAAGCCGCGAAGTACTTATAATTAATTTATGAAAATCCGAAGCGTCGAGTTCCATAACTTTCGCGCCAAAGAAATGTGTGAAAAGTGGTGGTGTGGTGAAGCATGTGTTGCGTATATGTGCGTATACGTGCGCTGTGATTCTGCACGTCAGCTGGCGCAGCTGGCGGTGCCGCGGTCGCGATCAAAACAAAAGTGACAGATAGTAAATTGTCACGGCTTTATAAGTCTTTATTTTATAAAATATAATTATAAAAACAGCAAGAAGCGATGAATGAAAATGTGCGACACGATAAAAAAAGTGACGTGATTAAAAAAGTGATGTTTTACATGTAACTCGCGTCTGCGTCATTCTTGGATGCAACAGCGAGTGTGTCAGAGTGTGAAAAAAATGCGGTTAATGTTGACTTTGGCGGATCCAACGAAAAATGGCTTGAACATTTTTTAGTTTTTTCAAAAAATGCGTGTATTTGGAAGGTCATGTCATTAACTTTATAATTAACAGTCATTTTCGCGAAAAAAGTCAAATTTTTAATGCCATTTTTCGTTGGATCCGCCATGGTCAATATTTACCGAAATAAAATACATTTGATTTTTTTTGGTGACAAAAATAATTTATTTGTTTCGACGATTCCAGCAATTTAACTAACAATTTGAGGAGGCCAATCAAAAACTATTATTGTTTCATGAGGTTTGTTATATTAAATAATTTATCACAAAATATACGGTATGCAACAGATTTAAAAATATAAGAAATATATGACATGTGAGAATATAGTTATATTACCCGTATCGACAAATCTGATCATTGAAAAAAAATCATAAATAGCTATTTACTATTAAATGCATATAAAACTACTATTTATTAACTGAATAAGAACTAGGATAAATAAACAATACAATTTCTAAAAATTATTATAGAAGCAAGACAAATATTGTCATATCGTTCAATCCGTTTGGTGGAATAACAGAAAAATAATTCATGTTCTTTTTTTAAATGAATTATTCAACTCATTATTTAATATATAAGTGGAAATAAAGAAATAAAATACATTTGATTTTTTTTTGGTCACAAAAATAATTTATTTGTTTCGACGATTACAGCAATTTAACTAACAATTTAAGGAGGCAAATTTAAAATAATTATTGTTTTCTTTAAGATTGTTATATTAAATAATTTATAACATAATTCACGATATGAAACAGATTAAAGAATATAAGAAACATTTTACACGTAAACATATAGTTATATTACCCGTATCGCCAAATCCGATCATTGAAAAAATATCATAACTAGCTATTTCCTTTTTAAATGTATATAGAAACTACTATTTTTAATTACATAAAAACTAGGATAAATAAACAAAACAGGTTATGAAAATTATTATAATATCAGAAAAAAAATTGTCGTATCGTTTAATCCGTTTGGTGGAATAACAAAAATGAATCATGTTTGTTTTTAAATGAATCATTAAACTCATTATTCACTATAAAATTGAAAATAAAGAAATAAAATACATTTGATTTTTTTTCTTATCACAAAAATGATTGATTTGTTTCGACGATTACATCAATTTAACTAACAGTTTGAGGAGGCAAATTAAAAATTATTATTGTTTCCATTAAGATTGTTAGATTAAATATTTTCTCACGTAATTCACGGTATGTAATGAATTTACGAATATAAAAAACAAACGACACGTGAACATATAGTTATATTAGCCGTATCGACGAATCTGATCATTGAAAAAATATATCATAATTCGCTATTTATTTTTAAATGTATAGAAAACTACTATTTAACACAATAAAAACTAGAGTAAATAAACAACACAATTTCTGAAAATTATTATAGAAGCAGAAAAAATATTCTCGTATCGTTTAATTCGTTTGTTGGAATAAAAT
>JAPYZL010036516.1:0-19138 GCA_030522825.1 Platygaster orseoliae | reverse complement strand
CATGAGTACCAACATAACGCCACCAAAAGATCAAAAGTCGAACATACGTAGCCCGCGGAAATTCAAAATTCGCGATACTTTTTGAACAAACCTCGTATCACTTGTCGGTGCAAGAGTGTGGCGAGCTCTCACCTCTTGCTGACTATCGCCAGCAATGATAATATAATATTATCTTACCCAAACATTGCTGTAACATTACTGGAATATTGCTAAAATATGCATGTAAAGTTTTAAATGCAATTATGGTAGACATTTTCAGTTTGCAGCGACGTTTTTACAGTCTATACCTGCAAGATAACTACAACTTTACTGCAAAATGTAATATTTCACTTGTAATACGTCTGCAGTATTAAAGCAATAATAAATGCCGGTTAGGTTTGTGATTATTTTACAATCCATTTACTGAAAATATTTTGAAAATTAATTTCTGGGCAAAATTATTTTTAAAACTTAACAAAGTTTTTTTAAATGATAAAATTTTTTTTTTCATTAAATGAATAACACAATAAAAGTTCATAAAGAAAAATATTACTCTCTGTTCTTTTTCATAATTTCAAGAATAGATCACTCAGACCAAATAAAAACCAAAACACTACTTTAACTCGTAGTTTATTTCTTTACATAGCTTTTGACTTCATACGAAGTTGCCTTCAGTGTCTGAATAGTTTTTTAAGAATTAAGTTACATCAATACACATATATGTCTCCAGTCCATGTCCAAAGTAATTTCATTCTTACATTTTAAAAAACTCTCCTTTTCAAATCCCGAAACCATCAAATCATCTCAATAAACTGTTTTCCCGTCAGTCCCATCGTTATCTATATAAAATTGTAACAATCAGAATATAGAACCCCTCAAACCAAGAAATAGCCAAATCATCAAAAACACCAAACAAAAAAAACTCACATACTAGAACACCCATTAATAAGCGACCAAATCCAAAATTATATATATGTGAAAAATCTCACTCGTCATTGTAACTCAAAATCACTCTAAACAACGAGCCTTTTATCGAAATCAAAAAAGGAAACCAAAAGTCGTTGTCACGTCGCTCATGGTTGAAACATTAATGATTTTAAAACTTAATGCAATAAAAAACAAAAATAAAAGCATCACATGAATGGGTAAGAGTCCTTCAATCCGATATCACCTGTGATATCTGATTTGGTGATGCAAGATCTTGAGAGTGCAGCTATTTATTTATTGTACTTTGAACCTGTATTTTACTATCGTTTCGTTGATGATGTTTTGACGGCAGTTTCGTGGGATAAAATAAATTATACTTCGGAGGCTTTTAATTCGGACCGTGATAAATTACTCTTTACTTATGCGGTTGAAGAGGACAGAAGTATTACATTTTTGGAATTGGTAATAAAAAGGATGATAAAGGATTTAGAATTTAATTGGTACAAGAAGACAACAATGTCAGATAGATATATTGATTTTGTTTCACATCACACTATCAACGAAAAGATTGCTCCGGTTTATGGATTGGTTGATAAGGGATTAAAATTATCTGATAGGAGATTTCGGAAGTCTATAATTGCAGTTCTTAAAGGGATTTCGAGGAAAAATAATTACCAGGTTCAATTTATTAATAAATATATTAATTGAAGGATGAACATGATTAGAGCAGGTACGAAGGATCGGATGAATAATGAAAGGAATGAGAGGAATGCTTTTGTTAGTTTACCATACATTGAGAAATCATCTCATCAAATACGTAGAATTAATGGTAAATTTGGATTGCAGACTATATTTAAAGTACCTACAGAATAGATTTAATGTATCAACTATAAAAAACATGAAGATAAATTACCATTGGAAGAAAATCGAGGTGTTATATAAAAATTAGAATCTGATGATTGTGATGCGGTATATGTTGGAGAGACGAAGAGGAAGTTGATGACGCGAATAAAGGAACACATGAATATTATTTCGCATGCTGCATCAACTCATAATGTGATTCTTAGACCATATGGAGCATGGACTGTGCGTCCGCATATCTCGCCTATTGTAAAAGCGGGTCCCCACATAGGAGCTGGGCCAGACGTACAACTGCCGTTCGAGGGGGCCCCTCTTCCGATCCCCGCCCTTCACCCTTCCTATCCCTTCTATTCTCCCAGACTCCTCCCCAACCCCCACTTAAGTAGAAATTCGTAGAAAATACCTCTGGCCCAGCTCTTATGTAGGAACCTACCGCCATCTTTGATGAGCAAGTCCATGCTCTATGTGGTCTAAGATGTGATCACACATCATATAATTAATAATGGTCATGACTTTAAATGGAGAGATGTTAAGATATTAAACAGAGAGAGCAATTATTATAAAAGGCAAGTAGCGCAGATGGTTTTCATAAAGAAAAATAGAATTACGATAAACAGACAGACAGATATTTGAATTCTAATTATGACAAGATTCTCAATTTAGTTGATTTTAAGTAGTCGATTGATCGGAATTGAAATTAATTGGAAATGAAGTATTTGTTTGAGATTTCTTTGTATATTTATATATGTCCGTGGATTCTTACACATTAATGTGATAGTTATTTTTGTGTTTCTTATTGCATTGAGTTTTGAAATCATTAATGTTTCGACACATTCTCACGAAACTGTAGCCAGATTTTGTTAGAGTTTGTACAAGACTGCTCAATAGTCAAACGATCATCGTGGACCTCTCTTTTCAACACCTGTGACTCACTTACGGGTAGAAAGAGAGGTCCGTGATGATTGTTTGATTATTGAGCAGTCTGGTTTGTACCATCTGGATTGAGATACTGTAACGGGTCCTCTGCTTAGAGAGGCATCGCTGACGAAAGAGATAGAGGCCTTGCACCTTTTTCAGTGCCCGCGTGGACTCGCTACCCGATTGGATGCGGTCCACGACCACCTTCTTCTATCAGCCACAACACTTAGACCTCAGGTCCACTGCGTCCCCTGTGTGTTTGCATGAGTATGAGAGGTGAGTGTCACAGTCGGAGACGCATGTGACAAAGTGTAGTCGCGTGATTGACTGGTGTGTGTGTGTGTCTACGGTATCACATGCGTCCCGCTGGGACATACGGTTTAATGTCCTTATCCGAGAAGACAACGATGGGGGCAGAATTACCAGTCACCTATCTAGAAAATTCTGTCGAATCCGTCGCCCAGGTCAGAGCTCGCCCCTAACCCCTCAATAATTTTTATTGTATGAAAATCCTTGAGGCATCCGGGATTCGAACCTAGGCTCTGGGCATCGTTGGGTCGGAAGTCTGGAGACGTAACCACAAGATAAACGAGGCCCTTGATAAATAGATTTACTATACATAAAAATATTTCTAGAAAAAAAAAAAAAAAAAAAAAAAAAGAAACACCGTACCTGATTGATTCAAACGATTTGAAATGAAATGATGTAAAGTTGAATTTTTTTTTATATTTCAATTTCGTTTCGACTCCCAGAGTAAAAAAAGACAGTCTTCATTACATTATTTATTCAAAAGTCAAAAAATGTTTTTCTGAAATTCGATTCTTCTTTACATTCCTCAAGTTTTTAATGACATTTTACGAAATAAGAAAACCTCTTGACAAGAGAGTAAAAAATCCCCACCTGTAGTGCTCCAGAGGCAAGAGGAGGAGGCCCGTGAGGTCGGGGCGTTTTTTCCTGGGGACCGCGGGTTCGCAAACGACTTTGGTGAACGCCGCGTTCCTGCGTAACGCCACTAGAAGGCAGCAGGCCCTTTGGAGGCCACCCAGATACCTCCTGTAGGCCGCAGTGATCCTGCTCACTCGTGACAGATAGGCCTCAACGCCCCCACCTTCGTCTCTAATCTCCCCTGAAATGTCCTCTAACTCCTGCAAGTTCTGGAAGAGAATCATATGGTCTGTCGGCGACAGGACTTGTGGGTTTTCCCGCAGGGGACCTGACAAACGCACGTGACCATTTTTCAAGGTTGCATGGTATCGACCCTCACGCGCGGCAAGTTCCTCCTCCGGGGTCGCACTTTTTCCCGGGCTAGAAAAAACCTGCGTCCTTCTTCTTATTCTCAATTTTGCAGTTTTTTTATTAATTTTGTGTGTGTAAGTTATTTATTTATATTATACATAAAAGATAACACCGATCCATTTTTTGAATTAGGGGAGACCGGGGCAAATACGCCCAGGTTTTGGAAAATTCATTTTTCTACAAGATAGTAATGACTATTTAATAACAACTTGTGTTTCTCCTAAGGAATAAAACTTTAATCATTATTTTCAAAGATCTTCATCAATTTTCAAGTTTTAACAAACAATTTTAAGTATTGTAGAATCAGCCATTCGGTAAACACCCGGGGAAATACGCTTACTACCCGGGGCAAATACGCCCGCTTTATTTATTCAATAATTTGGTACAAAAGTAAAAATAAACATCATCTTATAAACGACTTATGCTGTTTCGATAAACGTACAGAAACGATTTTCTAAGCACTATCAGAATATACACTAAAACAATTCTTGCAAGTGAAAATAAAATTCGAAAATCGCACAAATTTATCATAAGTTGGTCTGTGACTTTCAATTCATTTCTTTTTCCCTGATGATTTTGATTCTTACAAAGTTTTAAGAAAACTAAATTTTTCCTTATAAGGCCGACCTTATATAAACCTCATAAGATTTCCCTATTCTTATAAGGTGGACTTTACGAAAACCTTATAAAGAAAAAGTACTTTATAAGGCCCGAAAAAACCATATAGGGTTTGAAGAATTCCTTATAAGGTCAATAATATTCCTTATAAGGAAAAAAGTCTTCATAAGGAAATAATAAATTTATATGGGAATTTCCTAAGTACAAAAAGTTTGCCTGATTTATAGTGGACCTTATAAAATCCATGTAAGGGAAAAACCGTATAAGGTTTTGAGACATCCTAAAAAATTTAGTAACATTTTTTATAAGGAAGAAGCCTGGTTGAGAATATTATGAATGTTATTTATAAAAAATATTTATTGAAGTCTCCGAATAATAAGACCTTCAGAGGTGAATAAAAAATCAAATCATTATTACAAGATACAAGTAACAAGTAACGAAATACTTCGCCGTTAAACGTGTTATTTAATCATGTATTTTCCGACAATGAAATACTCCGTTACATGTAACGAAGTATCTTCCACTTACAAATACTTCGTTACATGTAACTGAATCTTTCAATGTTGGAAAATACATTACATGTAATAATGTATTTAATTGTATTTCGTTTCTCGTACAATACATTTAGTTCGGGAGTTGAATGCGATTTTTTATTTAAAAATAGTCCATGTACTCTATGAATATGTAGGCTATGATTGCTTGTAACGATTTTTCTTAGTGGTTAATGAAAAATCCATGGTATTATTTCTGTATATAGAATATGTTTTTACGAAATAGAGTCTGTTATTCTTATAAACATTTTTTAAATCACCAATTTGATGGAAATTACGTGAAAATTTTTATTTTGGGAATCGAGCTGCTGATTCGGTATGTGAAATTCGTTTTTCGAAAATCCAGTCTGCTATTGTTATGAACAATGTGTTTATTAACGATTTGGTATAATTATGTAAAAAATTTCATTCAGGGAATTTTGCTGCTAAATCCATATATGCAATTTGTTTTTGAGACATCTGGTCTGTCATTGTTGTAGACCATTTCGCTAATTACCAATTTGGTAGAATTTATGTAGTAATTTTTATCTTTGGAATTTTACTTTTGATTTTGTATGTGAAACTCGTTTTTCTAAAATCTGGTCCCTTATTGTTATAAACAATTTTTTACTTAACAATTTAGTGGAGATCATGTAAAAATTTTCCTTTCAGGAACTGAGCTGCTAATTCCGTATATAAAATTTGTTTTTCGAAAATTCGGTCTGTTATCGTTATAAACAATCCGTTAATTCAAAACTTCGTGTAAACTGTGGGAAAATTATAATCTCGATAATCGAGGAGCTGATTATGTAGATGAATTTGGTTATTGAAAATCTTTTCTGTTATTGTTATTAACAATTTGTTAATTAATTTGTTAATTTTGTAAAAAAAATGTGAAATTATTTTTTTTCGAGCTACTGATTTCGAGCATGTTATTCGTTTATAACAATAACACACTATATTTTCGAAAAACAATTCGTTATTCAGCAATATCAAGAAAACTATGTAGGTTTTTTAGTCCGAAAATAGAGTTGCTTATTTTGAACAAGGAATTCGTTTTTCGAAAGTATATTTTTTGTTTTTGTTACAAGCAATCGATCAGATAAAGTTTAATTTTGAAAAATTTACGGTATGTGGTATTCGTTTAAAATCAATTGAAATTAATTAGAAACGAGTCTAATAATAAATAAAAATTTATGTTTATAACAAAAACGGGCAACATCCCAGCAAAACTATTCAGAGTACAATTCAGCGAGACCATTCTGGGAGAGAAAATTTTTACATAATTTCCACTGAATCGTTGGTTAACAAATTGTTTATAATGATAATGTATCGGAACTTCCAAAAACGAGTTTTATTTGCAGAATCAGAATTCAAATTATCAAGATGAAAGTTTTTACATAATTTCCTTCTAATTGTTCATTAACTTTTTGTTTATAACAATAACGGACTTTTCAAAAACAATAACGGAATTTTCGATAAACGAACTTCATAAATGGAATCAGCATCTCAATTACCTAAAAAATTGTTTTACATAATTTCAACAAGATTGTTAATTAACGAATTGTTTATAACAATAACAGACCAGATTTTTGAAACACGAATTTCATATGTCGAATCAGCAGCTCAATTGCCTTTAAGTTTTTTACATAATATCTACTAAATTGCTAATTAATGAATAGTTTATAACAATAACGGACCGGATTTTCGAAAAACGAATTTCACATATCGAGTCAGCTGCTCGATTCCCGAAAAAGACAATTTTCACATAATTTCCACGAAATTGGTAATTAAAAAATTGTTTATAACAATAACAGACTCTATTTTGTAAAAACATTTTCTATATACGGAAATAATACCATTAATTGTTCATTAACCATTGTTAGAAAAATTGTTAATAGCAGTCAGAGCATAAATATTCATGGGGAATATGGACCATTTGAAAAAAAAAATCGCATTTAACTCCTAAACTAAATGTATTTTACAAGTAACGAAATACGATAAAATACATCATTACCGATAATGTATTTTCCAACATTGAAAGATTCAGTTACATGTAACGAAGTATTTGGAAGTGGAAGGTACTTCGTTAAATGTAACGCAGTATTTCGCTGTCGGAAAATACATGATTAAATGTAACGTGTAACGGCGAAGTATTTCGTTACTTATAACTTGTATTTTTCCGAGTATTTCATTAAAAAAGTAACTGATTATGTTCATCTCTAAAATTCACTCAGAGAGTGAAAGTTTATCTAAAAAAATTGGACTCTTACAAAAAAATAAACTTGAGCAATAGAAATTTATTCTTTTTCTTTCTTCGTAAATAATTTTCGGTTCAATACAACTATAGTTGTAAAGACAAGAATAACAAAATTGTTGTTAATATAGAATGTAACAAATTTTATGCACTAAGCGTTACACAACGTTTTTTAACGTTCATAAAAAATATGCAACTTTACGAAGCTCCTCTTGAAATTGGCCTTTTCATTTTCGTCAAAGACGTACGCGTTCAGTAGAGTAGTGATTAGATATGTAGGTTAGTAATAGAAAGGCTGTAGGTTCAACTCCTGGTAAGGACAATGTGCTCGGTAATACTTTCGCATTTTTGAGTCACATCGATTATTCTACTGCACAATATGTATTATTTATTCAATCGAAAATTCTTTTAGATTGAAATATTTCTTGTAGTAATAAATATTTTCCTTTTAAGGATTTTGGAACAAGATCAAAAAACCTTATAAGGCAAACCCTTATAAAGTTTTTCTTACGTCTACCTTATAAGATATTAAATATCTTATAAGGAATATCTAAGGTGAACCTTATAAAAATGTCTTATAAGGTTTTTGTATAAGGTTTTTATAAGATCAAAAGTTACTAGGGTTATCCAGTTGAGAGTAAATGATTTCCAAATATTCGCAACAAAGTTCATCTTTTTCTTCAGGATTCCATCTTTATACTTTGCAACCTTCTGAGTATTTATTTATTATAAATTAAAAATATTGTTAATAAATGAACTTGGCGTATTTGCCCGAGCGACAAATTTTTCCTTAAAAATTGAGAAAAAATACAAAAACATTTTCTGAGCCAAAACTGTTCGGGCTTCTAGTTTTCTTACTTCAAAAAGTAGGAAAAACTTATCTGGCCGCAAAAACAACGAGAAATGAAGACTGTAGATGTTTTTTCTCAAAGTGCAAAACTTATATGTTGAGACTCGGGAACGTCAAAACCATCTACTATCATTTATAACGTTCTAACCACAATGTCAGTCACTATGATTTTTTTTTCGTTATGTCTGCGAGTAAGGGGGCACTTATGAAAAATTTGCGCGGAATTTGAATAAATTTATTTACAAGAAACAGCGGGTTGGTGTATTTGCCATTTGGGCGTATTCATCCCAGTCTCCCCTATTTTATTAATCAAGTTTTAGGCTCTTGTATTTTGGCTAGAGATGTCACATGACCGTAAATTTTATGACATTATGACCGTTATGACGCAAATTTAAAATAACGGTCACGGGACAACTATATAGATGCATTGAAAATTATATTTTTCTATGTCAATTTTTTTTCTCAACCACTGAAAATCATATTACATTTAACTTCTGCTGTTATAATGAATCAATATGAAAGTCTTCATTTTTTAATCATTATTTTTAAATATCGACTGCTTTCTTAAACTTGGAAAAGTTCCGCTTTTTAGAACGCATTCAATGAACTGATTCAAACACAACCCCGTGCTATATGATTTCAAGTGATTAAAAAATCAAAGACTAATTTTCATAAGAAACTAGCTACTATAAAATTTGAGTCTATTAAACATTTTATGATAAATAAATAAATAAATGAATATGTGTGATGATTAAAGACGTGTAATTATTTCCTGGTTCAGAAAAACGTTTTTCTTTTATTTTATGTAACATATCATTGTGACGATTTTGAAAAAAAAATAATAATAATAATAATAATAATTTTTTCACTGGTTTTTTAAAACTTATTTGCAATAAAAATGTTAAGGATCTTTGATTCGCAGTCAATATAGAATTAGAATCGATATTTCAAAATATATATAAGAAATAAATTTCTTATGACAGTTTTTACGACTGAAAATTATATTGACGGTCATGGACAACTATACATTATGAATTCACATTTGACGGAATATTTCTAGAAAAACATTTGAAATATATTGTGAAAGCAACAATTTTATGACAAAAACGTGACATTGTCATGAGACTGTAATTTTTATGACCGTCATAAGCACATAGAGAAATCTGGAAAAACGTTATGACGGTCTCATGACGGTCACATGACTGTCATATGACTGTGATATGACCGATTTTTTTATGACGCGTCATAGCACATCTCTAATCTTGGCTGATATTAAGGTTAAATAAGAAAAATTTGTTGATAATAAAAATTTCTCACTACATTTTTTTGTTTGCAGAAAACAAAAGCTCAAAACTGAATCTAAAAACGAAACCGCAACTCTTAATAACCGTTTAATTTTTGTGATTGAAACTGTTACTCTAGATCGGACAAAAACAAAAAGTGAAACCTTATTAGACACCTTAACCGGTTTCAATCAATTTTTTTAAACATTTCCTGGAACGTGATCTAAAAGTTAAAAAAGATCAACTCGATAATTAATTTTGTACTGCTGACAATATAGGTCCAGCTTCGGTTCAATGTTTAGACTTCATTCACGAAATCATTCGTTCCCGTTTCGTATCTTCCCCCAAAAATAAATATCGTTAAGAGCAGAATCTGGATATTTAAGATTATTGAAATAAAGAGTCTCTACGAAGACCAAATGGCCCAACTGGCTGAAGTAGCTGTAGTCGTTCCCACTACATAAGTGAGCGTATAAGGTCTCTTCTTTGGATTGAAATTTGTCATATTACTTACAAGAAACAGTTTAATGAGTTATATTGTCAATGGCACTTCATTAAAAAAACAAAAAATTCACGATATTTGCTTATATTTAAGTGATCAAAAATCTTTTGTATATTGCATGTGATAAATGTCTAAACTTCCGCATAAAAGGCGAAGTTGCACTTCTTGCCCACATCACGTGCCATGTATTTTGAGTAAGTAATTTCTTATCCGTCTATTTTTCATGTATGAAAAAAACTCATATGAATTCTCTATAATCAACACATCTTTGCTATTTAATCTTGGTAAGAGCCAAGATGCAAAAGTTAAATGCTTGATTGATAAAATTAATTTAAAAAATGAATTGGTATAAACATCTTCCTTCAAATAATATTTATGACCGATTATATCTACTACTACTGATTCAGTTGGTGTATTTTTTTGTCTGTTTTTCTCAGGGGTTTTTCGTTTTTTGGTTTGGAAACATAAAACAAGTATAATTATTTTTTGGAAGGTGAGGTGTTTCTGGAACGATGAGAATGATAAGTTTTCTGTGCAAAAAAAGGAAATAGTGGAGGAAAAGAAAAAAAACCAAGTGGTGGTTCAAAATAAAACTTGTTGTCGACAAAAAAAAGCGAAAATACAAACATAATTTCACCGTAAGTGAGCTAATTTCGATAAATGGTCTATCGCTACTCTAACATTTAAAATCGTATACTCCATCGCATTGAATGAAATAAGATACAACGCATTCCTCCATTCATTTACATCCATATATACAATACGGCGAGGAAGGTCGTAGTCAGGTAGAATTTTTCACAATTTTGTACGTTCAAAATTTAACAGAATATTTTCATTTGTGCTCATAACGGTAGCAATAAATTAAGCCAAAATATCGTGTTGAATGGTGTTTATTGCTTCTGGTCAATTTAAATTTTCAATTTTTTCAGTTAATTGATTTCTATAAATTATGATCCCATTAATTTTGTCAACAATTATTGATTTTTGGTGCACGTGCAAACACGTGCACCAAAAACTACGAGAAAATTTCCTTCGTGTGATTTTCATGAAGCCTAAAAAAACATTTTTCATAGTATGGGTGATGATGGAAATCTAAAATCTTTCTGTATATGCCCTTGACGAAGAACAAAAAATTTTCCTACGATTAAAAACACAATAAATAACGTTTCTCTTACATACAAAGCGATCTCAATTCATCGTCAAAATCTATAATCACAAGTTAGAATATATTACGTATAATTTTCAGTAGCCAACATTAATCTAACGTCCTTGTCCTTCCGCTCGTACAGAATAATTGTAGGTTTTGAAATAACAAACTGAAAGGGTAAAACGGAAAAAAGCAAAAACAATAACAATTCTGGTGATTTTTAAGTCAAAATCGTTGAATTTTCGATGTAGCAAAATGTGCAATGAGGATAGTCGTGAAAAAAATTTTCAACTTAAGGATCATTAAGAACTGGGAATGCTACCTTTTTGTTTATTCTGAATTTTAGAAGGGTTATAAGAAATGCGGAAATTTCGAAAAATACGTGATGAGTCGTTTTAGTACTGAGTGATAAGATTTTTTCTTATAATGTAAAACTTTGTTGAAATCTGTTATGTATTGGACGAGTTGAGTGTCGATAGAAATTATATTACATATCAGAAGTTCGAGAAATTCCAGTATAAGCTAGAAATTATAAAATTAAGTCGATCTAGTTCAACTTATATTCAAGTTATATGATTCATAGTTGTATTTCTCAAATATTAGTTCCAAAGTCTAAAATCATACTGAGTGATGAACTGCATTAATTATTTAAAAACAGTAGAATTATTCAAAAATAAGTCGGATAATTTTTTTCTTTTAATGTTTCTGAAACTCAGCATCAAATCAGTAAAAATTGAGGCTAAAAAGGTACATTATAACAGCTGTGATTCATAAATTTTGTTTAAAATTGTTTGAATTTTTTTTTATTATTGTTCTGGAGTCTTATTTCCTCATATTTATTCTAAAAACTAAATATTGAAAATAAATATTAAGTTATTTCGTTCACTTTTAAAATGTTTTGTACTTCCTTTGGAATCGAGCATTGCAGTATTAAATGTCAGAGTTTCGAAGTTCAGAAGTAATTTAAAAATATTGTGATTTTATTGATGATTCATTATTAGTTGTTTTTATTTTTCAAATAAAGTTATAAATCGCTAGAAATTTAAAGCTAAAAATATACAAAATAACTACAAATTTTGAGTTATAACATAATTAGTTATGATTTTAGGTAATATTGATATTTTTTTAATTTTCCGTTGTATTTTCATACTACCAAATCAATACGTAGGACGTTGTTTTATAGATGCAAAATTACTGAAAACTTTTCTGAAAAATTTTGTAGCATGTATTCCAATTTTTCATGAATTGCTGAACATGAAAAAACAAATAACAAATAGTTAATTAAATACAAATGACAAATACTTTAATCAGGTTTCAAATTGATGAACTTCTGATCTTTTCTGAATCTTTTTGATAAATTAAAATTTTTTTTAAATTTTTTTTTTTGGAAATTATGAAACATAATATTTATAAATTCAGTGCAACTCTGGCAACGGCGGCACGAGAGCCTACTCGGAAGTGTGTTGTAGGTCTCTCGGAACCCTCCCGGAACGGGTGCTCATACCGAAAACGACTAAAGTCGAGTTTACACTACGCGGACAAAATTCGTTCTGGGTCTAAGCCAGACAATAGGAAAAAATAGGGTAGACCGTCTTTTTTCCGGGTCTACCCTTTTTTTTCCTATTGTGTAGCCTAGACCCGGAACGAATTTTGTCCGCGTGTAATCTCGACCTAATTGTCGGATTCGGGAGCGTACTTGGTCACTACTGGCTGGCGATTTGTTGGATTTGCCGATTGCCTTCCGAGAGTTTCGAGAAGTCCGAGTGAGTTCCGAGAGAGTTCCGAGAAGCTTCTGAGAGCAATCTCTCGGAATTCTCTCGGAAGTCCCTCGGAGCCTTGTCACCAGGGAAAAATACAAAAAAAAAAAATGGACACTCATTCATCACATTTGAAATTTTATTCTTTAAAATTCATAGAATTGTATTCTTTAATTCGATTAAGGACCCTTGAAAAATCGTACTGTAATCTTGCAGATGTGTTCAGCGTTTTCATGTCTAGAACTCTCGAAAATTATCGCGTTCAAATTGTTGAAGCATAAAAAATATTAAAAACTTTTTTAGGAAAAATGAAAAATTCTGAACTTCATTCCACTCAAGAACTATCGAAAAATTTCTGTCATAATAAAACATCTATGTACACTCTGTAACTAGAAATCTAAGGATTTCTTATAATTTATCATATTATATCGGCTCTGTATGTTACTTTAAAAGTGTAAATTAAGTAGGGGAGAGTACCCCAAGGTGAACACCAATCTTTTAAACGGTCGTAAAATTCAAACAGCATTACATATCTTGTACATTTCGTAAAACCTTAATTCATAAGCTAACTGTTCACGAAACACAATTTCGATACCATCAATGTGACAAAAGTTGTATTTGATTTCAAAAATATCAAAAAATTTAGACTTTAAAAAAAGGTCTCCCAAGGTGGACACCTTCGAGAAATTTACTCAAAAAGTTAGAAAAATAAACCGAAAATTTATGTTTCGATTATTTTATTTAATCTTCAATATTCTTCATTTGAAATAACATCGAATGCTTATGATGAGGACATGTATAACAAAATAAGTGAATACCAAACGTTTAATGGACAAAAAAAGGTTTAATTCGAATCATCCGAGTTACACTGAGAACAAATGTACCAAGAGCCGCACATTTTGACAAAATACAAGTGCACCTCTCTTTTACATACGTTACACGCAATTCAACTAAATTTCGTAAGTGATGAAGGCATATTTCGCCTAAGTGTCCACCTTAGGGTCAAAACGAAATTTCTGTGGCAAAAATAAAAAAAATTATCTCCTCGCAGTATTATGCAAATCTGTTGAGAATATGTTTGTTCGGTACGTAACCAGAGTCAGAAGGGTAATTAACTTTCCGGAAACATTGTTTTCGATCACAAAATCCCAGTTATTCGAAGCGTCTTGAAAACTTTCAGAGTGACTTTCTCGTTTTGTGTAGTGCAGCGGACAAACAGCCATGACTTGATACTTGATGACATAACTAAAAACTGCGTCTTTACAAATTGTAATACCTATATGAAGCGCACAGTGCTACTACCTGCTACAAAAAAAATATCACACGGTTTCCATCTTGGGAGGATGTCCACTTTTGGTGACTCTCCCCTACATTTAATGATATTTAGTTTTTCATCACCCTAGCCTGATTATGGCCGATTTTTAAGAAGAAAAAGGGACTTACGGAGTAGCGACTCTGTTTAGATGTAACAATGCGAAATTTTCACACCTCATAACATCACTTTTGTGGCCGAAACATTCAAAATAAGCCTGAAGCTAAGGATTGAACAGTGGCAGACTAAAAGTTTTTAGCCTACTATTATTTTTAATTTTTAATTACCTACAAACTGTGTTTTTTCGCTTTGAGTAGGTAAGACGTATTCGTCGATCAATTTATGAATATATTCTCAAGGGCGTAGGCAAAAAATTGATGAGATAGGTTTTTTAAAACATATATTTACTTCCAGGGTATATGATTGTAATCTTTTGCGATTTGATTGTAAAAAGATAATTTAAAATTTTTTTTTAATTTTGGGATTTTGAAGTTATACAAATTTAATGGTACAAAAACGCATATTTCCCATGTTCGTATTGATGCAACTAAATGAAATTTTAGTGATTTTTAAGTTACATATGTTAATTTTTGTTATTATGAGTATTTTTCATTATTTTTTATAACTAAAAAAAGCCTAACGATTGCCTGACAGTATTATGGATTTCTATTCAGCTTACTAGAATCTGATGATTTAGGAATCAATCAAAATTCTGAAAATTTTTTTTTCTTATTATAGCTTTTTTCGGAAAATCACAACTACATACAGAGGTTTTGAGGATTTCTTTGATTTATCAAATTGTTACATTTGTATATTACTTATTGAATATTGTTGGATTTTCAGATATTTTTTGATATTTCTAGTATCTCTATGCATAACTTTAGAGAACTATAATATTTGTGCTAAATATTAAAATTTCCAATGGTTCTCAACATTTCAATTGATTTTACAGTAAACACTTTACAAAAAAATTATAATAATAACTCCTTTTCGATTTCCCAACCATTTTATTCCATTTTTTCAACCCAACGATTCGACCAACAGTGTGTGGTCCTCTTCAGGGTTACATGTATTTTTAACAATTTTACATCATGAGTAAAAAAAAATTACAAACAAAAATGAAATTAAAAAATAATCAATCTGTATACAATAATAAAACCGACTTACAATTATGATCGGAGTAACAATTACCCCAGCTGAAAAAATCCAATTGGTTTTACCAATAGCCCGACCAATTGGTAAAACCAATTGGCAAATTGGCATTTCGCCAATTGGCCCGACCAATTGGAATTGCCAATCGGTCTGGCTATTTCGGCTGGGCATGAATGGGCTGAAAGTTTTTTTGCACGTTATTGTATTCCTAACATCAAAAATCAAGCATATGAGCTTGTTTTGAGCATTTTTGAGCATAATTTGGCAAAAAAAAACAAAACAAAATAAAAATCCGTTTCACGCATGGGATTTGAACCTGGACCTTCTCGATCACAGATCCAACAATCTTATACCGTGGCCATTATACGTGGAAGGTAAAAATTTCGTCACGAGCTTCTTTCATTATAATGAAGAAACTCATGACTAAATTTTTGCCTTCCACTTATAATAGCAGTGTTGGCCACGGTGTTAGTGTCGGACTTGTTTCGAGAATGTTCGGGGTCAGATCCCATGTGAGAAACGAATTTTTTTTTTACCAAATTATGCTCAAAAATGCTTAAAACAAACTCTAATGCTTGATTTTTGGTGTTTGGATTACAATTACATGCAAAAAAATTTTGAGTCCATCCATGCCCAGCTAAAAAAGCCGGACCTATTGGCAAAACCAATTGGATTTTTTCAGCTGAGACGACGTCATAAGTTTCATCTTTTACACTAAATATTCCGTAAAAGATTTTTTGAAGAATAAATAACTAAGAAACCAGTACAGAAATGTATAAAAACGTATAAAACTCGCCGAAGCCCAACTCCAACTAAGAAATCAATCGTTACGTCCAAATATTTATCAATCGATATCTATAAATTTACTCTGAGTGTGTGTGTAACCTGTGAGTAGTATTTTATACGGATGAATGATTTTCGCTTTTTTTTTGGTTGTAATTTTTATGTACTCATGATGCAAAATTGTTAAATATAGATGTACTCCTGAAGAGGACCACACACTGTTGGTCGAAACGTTGGGTTGAAAAAATGTAATAAAATGATTGGGGAATCGAGAAGTTATTATTTATTTATCAAAGGAACCCAGGGATAAATAAGAACATCCTACTCTTACAAAAATGTTTTTAAATATTTTTGTATTCTTGAATATTTACACTATTTGAAAAATTTTCTAATAATTAAATACTTTCCCGTACGTGGCGTGGAGTGAAGAAACTGACCTGAGAGTGCTATTTGTCTCTGCTTAGTTTCTAATGGATAATGTACCTAAACGAAAGATTAGGTCGATTTCTTTATTCCATGCCACATGTAGATTTTTATAAATCTTTGCTCTTGAATATCCGGTTTTTGAAATTATATTAAAAAAAAAAAATTGTACATACTGTTTGAGTTTCAAATTATTCCTAGTTTTTGTAAAATTTTCCATATTTATGTAACTTTAAAGGGTGTTCTTGTTTTTTGTTTTTAGATTTGATGTATTGATGTAGATTGTTTACTAGGTTTTTACTATTCGATAATGTCGAACTGAAATTTTCATAGATTGTCAATTCTCTAAAAGGTTTCCAGTATCTGTATAGATTATGCGTGTTTTGTGAATTAATAATATGGTTGTATTATTTTGTGAATTTAAAATTTTCACGTATTCTTACACGGAGAAATTCTTACCCGAGCGGGAAGTGTTCTGCTCACTGGTCACCGCTGACAAGCGAAAAACTCGAAGAAACAAAATTTTAGTTGATGGTTATAAGTGTATCAGACGCTGGTCCATCGCAACTTCTCACGTGTCGCTATTGAGCGTCAGTGACGTTGCGTTACACTAATGCGTGAATAGTGGTGAACATTGAACAAACACCAGAGATGAGTGTCTATTCGCTAGCTACCGTTGAGCGCTCAATGAACACCAATGTGTAAGTTTAATGTTATCACATGAGACTGCTCACTGGCATCTCGTGCGTTGCTTATCGTAATTTCGTGCACTTCAATCCACTTCAATCTCAATAATACCCTAGTGCCCGAAGGCGAGTTCAGGCGGCGCTTATTTGGGATCAGAATAACATGAGAGCCGACTGTCCCTGGGCATTATCAGTAAGCAACAGCACTCTCACGGGACATCGTTAAACTTGCACATTTGTGTTCATTGAGCACTCTAACAGCAGCTAGCGGATGGATAATTATCTCTGGTGCTTGTTCAATGCTCACCTCTATTCACGTATTAGTGTGCCGCTCAACAGAGACACGTGAGCAAGTTGCCATGAACTAGCGTACGTACACTTGTCACCATTAACTGGAATTTAGTTTCTTCGAGTTTTTCGCTAGTCAGCGGTGACGCGGTGACCAGTGAGCAGAACACTTGCTGCTCGGGTAAGGATTTCTCCGTGTAGAGTTTTTTCAGATTTCGTGTATAATTGTAGGCTGCTTTATGCGCTTTTTCGAAGATGATGCTCTAGAATCCGAAGATTTTATAGGTCGTAAATATTGGTCCAAAGTTTTTCGTAGAACATTTTTTTAATAGAAATTCATCACTTTGAGTATTTAATTATTCAAGAAACGCTTAGTTTCAAAGTAGAACTATTATATTTTAAATCGAATAATTTGTGCGAAAAAATGTAATTCGGGGACGAGTAATAATTATAAGTATTAACTCCCAGTTATTTATCAGGTTTCGTTCATATATTTTACCCTCTTTAGTAACAACAGAAACAATCCATTTTTCATTTCACAATCTCAAATCACATAATCCAATTACTTACAATTATAATTTTCTTAAGTTTTACGATAGGTTCCTGATTTGAATCTCTATACCTTTATGAAGTTCAGTATCAAATCATAATCAATCATCGTCGCAATCAATTAAAATGAAAACAATAATAATAATTCAAAAATCAATCATTGGACACTATAAAATAAATTCAAAACGCACAATAAAAAATTAGGAACATCAGTCGAAGGCATCTCAACTCATACTAACGAATTATAATACCATGTATATTTATATAAAAAACGAATCGCTAAGAAGACTATACCGCGTGATCTATAAATCCATTATAAATGATTTTCCATCTATTAATGAATCACCATTTTTGGTGGATTCTGAAATCACGTGGTATAGTTTTCTTATCGATTTGTTCTTTATATGAGTATACATGGTGTTAAAATTCGTTAGTATAAGTTGAGATGCCTTTGACTCAGGTTTCTAATTTTTGATTGTACGTTTTGACTTTATTTTATGTATCTCCATAAATTATGTTTTGAATTATTAGTGAGGTTTTTATTATAATTGACTGTGGCGATCATTGTTTATGATTTGATACTTTACCTCATACAAGTATGGAGATTCAAATTAGGAACCTATTGTAAATCTTACGTAATTATAATTGTCAGTACTTGGATTATTTGATTTAAGATTATGAAATTGAAAAAGAATTGCTTTTGTAGTTCCTGAAGAGGGTCAAATAAATGATCGAAAGCTTGATATATAATTAAGTGTTATTAATGATTACTTGTCCACGATTGCATTTTTTGGCTACAATTGGTCGATTCAATACATAATAATTTTACTTTTAGTATTTTTTTACTGTTCGTATGATTCGGAACACTTTGTGATATTCAATAATTTTTCTTTCGATTTTTTGGAGTACAAATAAATCAATGAATTTATTTTTCTAGCTTTCGGCCATCTTTATTGGGCCCTCATCAGGAAATATTTTCTTTCTCTTCTTATATAATAAATGTATGAGGTCGGTTTATTT
>JAPYZL010036474.1:0-15354 GCA_030522825.1 Platygaster orseoliae | reverse complement strand
CCGTAAAAAAGGCCACTTTATTTCTATGGAATGCGGGAACAAAAGCCCCTTTTTGGGGTACTCGGAAATCAGCGGGAAATATCAACAAAAACCCTGGACAACATTCATAAATCACGGATCAGGAAACTTTCTTCCCTGTGATCCGGGATTTATTGATATTTCCCTAGGGTTTTATTAATAACTCCCGCTGTTTTCCAAGTACTCCAAAAAGAGGATTTCGTTCCTGCGTTCCATAAAAATGAAGTGGCCACTTTTACACATGCATGGGAAGAAATATTGTATGCTACGCGAGACAAAAAGTTGATTCCAACTCGTGCAATTGCGCACTCGCTTCACTCGTGCCCAAACTTTGCACTCGTCGGAATCATCCTTTTTCTCCCTTGTAGCATAAATATCTATTGCGACTGGTTAGTATATAAATTACTATCAAAAATCAGTAACCATAAGGTATTCAACAAAATAGCATATTTTATACCTATTTCCAGACAGGTAGTTCAGCACCAAAAGTTTTTTTGTTCGGCATCATGCTAATTGGGGCATCCTTTATGATGTTCATGTATTCTTGGACTTGCAACGATTTATCAGATGAAAGTTGTCGAAACGCAGACGCAGCTTACGATTTCAAATGGTACATCCCATCTTCAAATAACGTGGAGATGATGTTGAAAAAAACTGTGTTATACGTCATGGTGCGAGCGCAGAAACCACTGATAGTGACTGCAGGAAAATTCTGTGTTATGTCATTTCCAGCGTTATCAAACGTGAGTATTTCTTATGTATTCCTCTTGCGATTTTTCTGCTGTAGGAAAATTTTTAGAGTGATTCTACTGAAACTTTGATTTGCAATTACGGGAACTTTGTTGTTGTAAAAAAACTCTGTTGCTGAGAATATTGTGAAAATTCAACTAGAAGCTAGAAAATCGTATAACTTAATTAATTATATAACTTAAATAGTTTTTATTGAAAAAAATTATCTTAATAGACAGTGAGATTTAAATCTTCTTTTCGATTAAATGCGTACATAGGTTTTTCACCTTATGCACAGCAACGCAAAAATTTCACATTGTGTTGGGAAATGTGTAAAACGCCCACACAGGTCACGTGACTCGGACAAAAAAGCGAAAAAATAGCTTCAGATGCTTTTTCGTCTTTTTTTACCCTCGTCACGTGACCTACGCAGGCGTTTTACACATTGCCCAACACAATCTGAAATTTTGTGAGGTAAACAACTCACTTTGTTGATGGCAAAATGTCATACTTTAGCACCTAGATATGCAAATAACTATTTATCATATAGAAAGATGTAGCAATAATCTAATTCTATTATCTTCAACTGTACCAACCCTACGGGATATTCTGTAATAGGTGTAATAGGTTACACCTATTTCATCGGGATTTTAATGGAATCTAAATGAAATAAAAAATTTTCCAGGGTGAAAATTGAAAATGAATGAGCTTACAGAATTTGTCAAATATTTTTTGCAACACGATATTGATATTTTTCAATCACTGTAATAGGTATTACACTGGCAAAGTATTACAGAATCTCCCTTAGGGAAGAGACGTGTATATAGCGTCACTTAATGAGGTCAGGCATTATTATACTTAATTTTTTCAACTTGAATCGATGTTTACATAATGAATTAATTTTTATTACGTTTGTTTGCAGATACTAAAAGCTAACTTGTCATATGGCACTGTTCTGATGAAAGTATCTAAATGATACACTCGTAAGTCATTTTAGAGTGAAGGAGCGTGAAGAACTAATTACTGCAATTTATCCAAAGATGTATTCTATAAGACATTAAAAAACTGAGTACAACAATTTTTGTATGGAATTCTTTGGTCGAATTGTGTTTCTCGCAGAAATCAATCGCCAGCAACAAATTGCTGGTGAAATATTAATTTAAAATATAAATTTGTAGTAAAAAGAAATTTCAACTATATAATAGAAATATTTACTTACTTTGACATTTACATGTTTCCCGTCCGAGTTTTAAGGCTTTTATTACGAACGATGCAAAACTTTATGTACTGACAACAAAACGATATAGCAAAAAACTTATTATTCAACGCCGTGTGGAAAAGGCCACTTTTCCACATTTCCAAACATAACATAACATTTCGAAAATGTTATGCCATGAATTTTTAATTTCATTATCATAATAATGAATGTCTAAAAAATGTTAAAAATTTACACCATGCAATTTTATGCCATCAATTTTTAATTTTATATTTATAGTAATGAATTTGTCAAACATGGGCACGAAAAATACAGTGCCTAATAAAATCGTGCACAATTGACATAATGACGAATAAAATATAGTCTTTGACTAGTGTGGAACAATTTTTTTAACTTATCTGAAACTTAAAAGTGTCTAATAACTGTCTTGCAAAGTGTCATGAACAGTGTCTTACAACTGTCTTAAAAAGTGTCTTACAATTGTCTTGCAAAGTGTCTTGAACACTGTCCTAACAGTGTCTTAAATAGTGCCTTAACACGTGTCTTAAACAGTGTCTTACGTTCCTTGACATGTGTCTTAAGCAGTGTCTTACGTTCCTTGATATGTGTCTTACAAAGTGTCTTGACATGCCTTGACATGCTCTGTGTTATGTTAGTTAGGGTTAGGTTAGATTATTTAAAAAAAAAATTTTTTTCCACACTAGTGAAGAAATACACTATAATCGAGCATTCTCTGATACTATTGCACTGAAAACTTTGTTGTAACCAAAAGTAAAAAAAATATAGCAATTTTCCACATAAAACACAAGCTCGGTACCAAACAAAGGAAAGGAGTCCTTAATGAATGAGACTCTCCCTATGTTAAATATACTTTGAAAAACATTTTATTCAGTTTCGAATATTTTTATACACACTGTTCAGAACATTTTGTCATCCAACAGTATCGATCCTACGAGGATACGCGTGAAGTTTGAGAAATAAATAAAAACGCGATGCGTAATTAAAAAAGAAACAAAAAAAAAACACAAAAATAGAAAAGACTCGCCAAGTCTCGAATTCCCGCGACGTTTGTTTTTTACATTAATCGTAGAGAAAAACAGACAGAGAAATGCATCGACGATCGAGAAACAAAGAAACGGCGACGGAAATAAAGCGAATGACAAAAATGCGCTATTCCCCATCGTTTTATTGTTACTGTGTAAATATGTAGGCACTGAACAAATAATGTTTCGTAATTTGTTTACAAACATGTACATTTAATGATCTGCTTGTTTTTGTTCAATGAATATTCTCTGCGAGCAGCCGTCTCTCGAAAAACCGTAATTTTTCGTATTCTTTTTTTTCCTCAAAAAACCAACTCCAGTTCATCGGGCATTATATGCACTTGTTCCAATGTCTAATTGCGACCTCAATTACACTTTATCAATATATATCCTTTACTTTTTATTATGTATACTTTGTTTTTTTCTTTTTATTCTCTATACGCTATTATATTGTTCTTCTAGTCTAGAAATTACCATGATTAATCGTAATGATAATAATATGATAATCGTAATCAATAATTACCTCGAGATAGAGAGAGATAGAGAGAGTTAAGGAGAAACGAAAAATTGTGAACATTCCCCAGTCGTAGTTTTCTTTTCCGCGAGAGGATGCATTATATATAAATAGAGGGAGATGAAGAATAGGAAATACGAACGCAAAATCCCTAACTTTGGCTAAAAACTGACATTTCGTCGTTTGAGATGCGCGAAAATGTCGGACTAAAGTGAAGGAAAATCAAAAAGTGGACGAAAAAAAAAAACGAAAAAAAAAGAAAAACACCGCGTCGTGAGAATACGTGGTCCATTCTCGAATCGACCGTATAGCTATCATTATAAATATATATATATTTATATATAATATGTATATATGTATAATAGGTCCATGCGCGTGTAATGCAATGTGTGTAATGACAGTGACAGCATGTAATTACTAGGAATGTACATAGTGTACGTAGTTTTATAGTTAGGTTGTGTATAAAACGATGATACATACTATAACTCGTTTATATCAAACGACACATTAATTATGATATAGATTTTTTGTTTATTTAGTCTCATGGTGCGATAGCCATTTTTTGCCTGGCATCTCGTAGTCTTGTCCCTTTTCGCATAATCGTTTTACCGTGGTGACGCCAAACCCTTATGTATTCTCAATCCCGTTTTCGTCATTGATAAAGTTCGGAATTTTCGCGTTTTCCCAAATTGATCGTCGAGAATCCATAGAATTTCGACGTCACCGTGAAGACGTGCATTATATGCGCGATTCATTCTGGAGGTGGTCCAGCAGAAATTCTTTTTTTTCAACATCTTGAATTGAGAGTATCGATAAACATCGATCAGTATCGATCAAATATCGATAAACATCGATTCGTATCGAGCAAATATCGATTGCTATCGATACTTTTTCTCACCGATATCCCCAGCCCTCACTTTTCGGAAATTTCAGTTTTTACAAATGAATCGAGGAAAAAAGTAAAAAAATGTTTTCTGCAAAACCACCTCGTTGATCGCGCGAATAAAAATACGTTCCAAATGAATGGCTGTTTTCCGTTGGACTTCGAGATTTTCCCCTATTTACAATTAAAACGCGGGAACATAAATTAGACATAAAAAGTCTAAAAGACATCTTCGAACTCAACGGAACCCATAAAGTCTTGTCGAAATGGTAATCGGTTATTTTCTTCGCTCGAGGAAACAATTAATTGGCAGCCAGTCGTTTTGGATAGTCTGTGTCTTTTTTTTGCTTTTTTCTTTTTATTTTTTTCTTATTTTCCCGCAATGGTCAATATAAAATATTAATACTTCTAGTCGTATACTCTCGCTAGAGTAAAAGTGGTCTCGTGCGTCCCGGTGCGCCTGGGACGTGCTTAGGCAAATATAAAGTGCATTATAATTTTTATTTCTTGCTCTCTTGATATGTACTAAACCTAATGAAATCGTCCTTACATCTCTCATTTGGTATGTTTAGTCTTAGTTTAGTTTGAAACGAAAAAAAAGACTTCTTTAATGGATTTTGCGAAATTGAGTTGATTATTTTTTTGTTTTGGTAAAAGCATTTTTCATGTGAGGATTTCCTGAATTTTCGAGGTTTTCAGTTATTGGTTGATGGAATTTTGAGTTTTATATTTTACAAGTTGATAGTTGTCAAATCGAAATTTTCTGAATTATAAAAATCAAGTTTTTTATAACAAATGATAGCGCTTGAAATTTTTTATTATCTGAATAAAATTTTACTTTTAAAATCAAACATTTAAAATATAAATATATACCTACTTATCTAAAAACTGAATAAAAATTTTGAATTTTCCTGAATTCTCGAATATCAAATTTTTTCTTTTTTATCAAGATACTTTTTTTGCAATTTTCGAGTTTTAAAATTCTATTTCGTGTAACATTTATTTTGAAATTTTTAGTTTTAAATTTTACACTTAATTTCAGTAATTTTGTTTATTTAAGTAATTACAGTAATTTTTCATTATTCGAATAAAATTTTACTTTTAAAATCAAACATTTAAAATATAAATATATATTTATCGAAAAACTGAATTAGAATTTTTGAATTTTCCTGAATTCTCAGTGTTTAAATTCATGGAAACTTGAACAGAAAGCTTTTTCTTTTTATTGTGTATTTTTAAAATTTGCTTGAAATAAAATTTGTTTTCTTCGTTTTAAGGATTGTTATTTTGCTTTTTTTAAGTTTGCACATTTATAGGTTTCAGGAATTTATAGTTTAAATATTTTATTATAAAATATATGTTAAATGATTAAGTAACACTTCATTTTTAAAATTTCGGAATTTTATTTTTTGTATAATTTTTATTTTTAAATACGAAGGTCCACATTTTTTTTTGTTCGAATCAGAAATTCTCTATATTTTCAAATTGTTGATTTTTCACGTTTACTGATCTACAATTATTTAAATTATAAAATGCAAGTATTTTTATAACAATTACTGATGTTCACAATTTTTTATTAATGAAATGTAAGAAAAAAAAAATATAAAGATATATTTGTCACATTTTTAAGTTAAATTTTCAAAATTTCCAAAATCTCTTTTCAAATACCAAGAATTTCGAAAAAAAAAACAAAATTTTGTTTTTTTAATTGTTGCTGCATAATTTCTGAATTTTTGAATATAAAATCAACTGAATTTTAAGTAATAAAAAAAGTTTGTGAACTCTTATTTGAATTTCGTAACCATTTGATATTCTAAAAACCCGAAAATTCAAAAATCAATATTTTAATATTATCCTTAAAAAATTTCCAAAACTGATTATCTAAATTTGCAATTTTTCGAATTCAAATTATAAAATGCAAGTATTTTTTGACATTATTGATGTTAACAATTTTTTATTACTGAAATATAATCAAGCATAAAAATATAAAGATTGTCAAATTCCGAAAAAAAAAAAAAATTTCGTTTTTCTAATTGTTGCTATACAATTTCTAAATTTTTTAATTTAAAATTAACTGAATTTTAAGTAATAAAAATAATCTTATTTTAATTTTGTAGTCATTTAATATTCTAAAAGCCGGAAAATTCGGAAATCAATATTTCAATACAATCCTCAAAATATTTCAAAAACTGAATATCTAAATTTGCAATTCTTCATTTCAAATTATAAAATGCGAGTATT
This sequence comes from Platygaster orseoliae, assembly GCA_030522825.1. Lineage (NCBI taxonomy): Eukaryota > Metazoa > Arthropoda > Insecta > Hymenoptera > Platygastridae > Platygaster > Platygaster orseoliae. Next base: position 8,710 of record JAPYZL010036474.1, on the reverse strand, counting down.
TTAATAACAATTACTGACGTTCACAATTTTTTATTACTGAAATATAATCAAGCACAAAAATACAAGAATATATTTGTCGAATTCCGAAAAAAATCAAAATTTTGTTTTTCTTATTGTTGCTGTATAATTGCGAAACTTTTGAATCTAAAATCAACTGAATTTCACGTTATAAAAAAAGTTTGTGAAATCCAATTCAATTTTGAAACCATTAAATAATATGAAAACCCAAAAATTCGAAAACCAACATTTTATACCATCCTCAAAACATTTCAAAAACTGAATATCTAAATTTACAACTTTTCGAACTCAAATTATAAAATGCAAGCATAAAATGCAATTTTAAAATTATAAAATGCAAGTATCGTATTATAAAATTTGTATTTTATATAAAATATAAAATTATTTAATTTATTAAATGTTATAGAAATCAATAAAATGCAAGTGTTTCTATAACAAAAATTGATGTTCAAAATTTTTTATTACTGAAATTTCATCATGCATAAAAATATAAAGATATATTCGTCGAATTCCGAAAAAAAACCAAAATTTTGTTTTTCCAATTGTTTCTGTATAAATTTCCAAATTTTTGAATCTAAAACCAACTGAATTTCAAGTAATAAACAAAATTTGTGAAATCCAATTTAAATTTTCCAACCATTTAATACTCTAAAAACCCCAAAAATTCAGATCTCAACATTTCAATACCATTCTCAAAACATTTCCAAAACCGAATATCCAAATTCACAATTTTTCAAATTCAAATTCGATTTCATCAGTATACCTTCAAAATTCTATTTCGATACTTTCATGTAAAAACTCATTTTCTTTTGCACCGAAACTCGATTAGCACTCAAAAATCGAAACCATCTGAGAACACGAATCACTCTTGATTAACCACTAACAACGATGAGCAGATCTCTACATTCGACGAATCGCGAAAAGAGCTCGTAAAGTAATCAAAGGAATTTGTACAAATCATAAAAAAAGAAATAATAACAAATCCGAAATCCGTAAAACTAACGAAAACCTTATCTACAAATTTTGTCGTTCCTATTTACATTTTCGCGGGTAAAAAAAAGCGCGACCTTAAATTAATCAAACGACTTGTCCTTTTTTTTCTCGGACATTGATTACTTTACAAGAACCCTTTCATCATCAAAAATATTGGATGAGAGTTAATCTACACTTCGCTCAATTTTTTCAACTCGTATTCACATTTTCGAAAAACGAAATCGATCAAAATTCCTATTGCGGGTATTTACAATGTGAAAAATTTTTAATTCTAAATTTACCCTAATTTTATCTAAGGGATGTTGATTTCGCATCGATTTTTGTCGAAAAGAATTTTGAAATTTGAAAGAGATTTAACTATATTTGGTAAGTTTTTGGCTATTTTTTGGAAAAAATCAACAACCCTAATTTTTAATTAAAAAATGTCTCGTACTAAAAAAATACATTGGAACTCAGAGACTTTATATCACAATTTCTTTTCTTTAGAAAAAATAGTTATTCCAATTCCGACGATTTTTTTTGTACAAAGTAATAAATTACCGCGCAATAGTTTCTCGGATCGAGAAAAAGTACAAAATTACCCCGAGCACACGGGCACGCACGCAATACACACGTTACAAAGACAGACGATTATCGCGGCAGGAAAATAGTCCAATCTCTCTCGCCTCCTCCACTTTTTTTCTGTTTTTCATTTTTTTTTTCTTTTTTTCTTCAGGTTCGCTCTCTATTCGCGCGATCGGAAAAAGGAACTTGGTTCGCAATTTACATCTACACTATAAACAGTTTTTGTTTTCCGTTTTTAATATTGAAAATATCTCATCGAGTTGTTTGTGAATTTCGTCAATATTATTTATCGTTTGTTTGGAATATTTCGAGTTCGAAATTTGGGAAAAATGAAATTGATGATATAATTCACAAACATTCACGAAAAAAGAAACAATGGATTTTCTAGGAATAGAGTTTTCATTCGCAACTCCGAAAGTTCCAATCATCGACTATTTTGTGATGGAATTTAGAATTTTTAAATATTTTGAAAGGATATCGATAAATCGGGGAAAATAATTGGTTTTTTCAACAACGGGAAATTCAAAATTAGAAGTGTAAAAATTCAAAAACTTGGATGGAAATTTTGACTTAATTTTCGATTGCACAAAATTGAAGATTTTGGATGTTCGAACATTGAAAATTAAAATGCAGAAATTCAAAAATCTGAGAATTAGATGGTTGAAAAAAACTAACTTCGTTTCTTATTTTGTAAACTATAATAAATGCATACCCAAAAAACAGTAAATTTGAAATGTTAAAACTATCAAATTCCAAAATTTCTAAATTTTAACTTAAAAATTGAATAAAAAAGTAAATTATAAAATTTAAACAATGCTGCAACATTGACAATCGAAAATTGATGATTTTTGTTCGAAGTGTTAGTAAATTTCCAAGTTTAACGTCAAATATTATTTAAAAATTGCGGAATGTTTGTAAGTTTTAATATTTAAATATTTTATATTTTACTCTTCCAACTTCAAAAACTTGGAAAACACGAAAAATCAGCAAATTTTAGATTTAAAATTTGAGAGAATCCAAAAATAAATGTTGCATGCTTGAAAATAAACAATCAAAATTTAGAAAATTAAAAAATTCCAAACACAAATGTCAAAATTTCCTCGATTTTTTTTTTTTTTTTTTGCAATAAAACATTTTTCTTAAATCATCAAAAAAGCATCAAAACCATTTATATTTTCATAAAAATGATGGTTTTGGTTTGATTTTTATATATTTTTCAAAAATTTTTAAAATTGATTATTTATAAATTTTTTATAATTTTTTTAAAAATGGAAATAAAAAGAAACCAACTAAAATCATACAAAAATTTCCTCGACTCAAATATAGGAAATAAAAAAAAACATTTTTGTTCCGAGTATTAAAAAATTTTGGATTTCAATGTCAAAAAAAAAATTGCAAAATGTTACTAAGTTTTAATAATTTCATATTTATTCTTTCAACTTCAAAAACTTGGAAAATAAAAAAATTCAGCACGTTGTTTTACAAAAATACCAGATATGAAATTCGAGAAAATCGAAAAATAAATTTTGCGCACTCAAAAAAAACAATTAAAAATCTGAGAATTGAAAAAACTCCAAACACAAATATCAAAATTTCCTAAATTTTTTCTAAGCAAATAAAACACTTCCAAAATCATCAAAAAAGTTGAAATTTTTTTAATATCAAAACCATCGTCTTCGAGAAAATTAAAAAAAAAACAAGAAACCAACTAAAATCATAAAAATTTTTTTTACTCTAGCAATTTAAAAGTTTATAAAAGTACACAAAACTCAAATATAGGAAATTCAAAAATAACCGTTTAGCAATTTCGGATTTCAATTTCAAAAAAAAATGTCAGAATGTTACTAAATTTTAACGTTTCCATTTTAATTCTTTCAACTTCAAAAACTTGGAAAATAAAAAAAATCAGCACTTTGTTTTACAAAAATGTCAGATATGAAATTCGAGAAAATCGAAAAATAAATTTTGCGCACTCAAAAATAAACAATTATAATTCAGGAATTCAAAAACCTGAGAATTGAAAAAATTCCAAACACAAATATCAAAACTTCCTCGATTTTTTCTTAGGAAATAAATTTTACAAAAATGTCAGATATGAAATTCGAGAAAATCGAAAAATAAATGTTGCACACTCAAAAATAAACAATCAAAATTCAGGAATTCAAAAACCTGAGAATTGAAAAAATTCCAAACACAAATATCAAAACTTCCTCGATTTTTTCTTAGGAAATAAAACACTTCTTAAATTTTCATTTTTATATAGTTTATTAACAAAAATCATAAAAAAGCTGAAATTTTTTTAAAATCAAACCACCATTTTCAAGAAAATTAAAAAAACTAGAAACCCACTAAAATCGTAAAAAATTTTCTTGACTCCAGTAATTTAAAAGTAAAATATAGAAAATCCCCAAAAAAAACCATTTTCGTTCAGAGTATTTACAAGTTTCGAATTTCAATGTCAAAAGAAAAACTACAGAATGTTACTAGATTTTAACATTTCCATTTTAATTCTTTCAACTTCAAAAACTTGGTAAATAAAAAAAATGAACACGTTGTTTTTCTAAAATGTCAAATATGAAATTTGAGAAAATCGAAAAATAAATATTGTGCACTCGAAAATAAACAATCAAAATTCAGGAATTCAAAGACCTGAGAATCAAAAAAATTCCAAACGCAAATATCAAAATTTCCTCATTTTTTTCTTAGCAAATAAAACACTGTTCTAAAATTTTCATTTTTATATAATTCACAAACTAAAATCATCAAAAAATCTGAAATTTTTTTAATATCAAAACCACCATTTTCAAAAAAATCAAAAAAACAAGAAACTCACTAAAATCATAAAAAATTTTCTCGACTCCAGCAATTTAAAACTAAAATACAAAAAATCCAAAAATTACCATTTTCGTTCAGCGTATTTACAAACTACAAATTTCAATTTCAAAACAAAAAATTGCAGAATGTTACGAAATTTCAACATTTCCATATTAATTCTTTCAACTTTAAAAACTTGGAAAACAAAAGACCCCAGCACATTGTTTTAAACTTCCCAAAATATCAGACATGAAATTCGAGAAAATAAAAAAAAAAAAAAAACAATCAAAATCCAGGTCTTCAAAAACCTGAGAATCGAAAAAATTCCAAACACAAATATCAAAATTTCCTCGATTTTTTTTTAGCAAATAAAACATTGTTCTAAAATTTTCATTTTTTTATAATTCACAAACTAAAATCATCAAAAAATGTGTAATTTTTTTAATATCAAAACCATCATTTCCAAAAAAACCCACGATAATCATAAAAAATTTACTGGACTCCAGCAATTTAAAACTAAAATATAAAAAATCCAAAAATTACCATTTTCGTTCAGCGTATTTACAAACTACAAATTTCAATTTCAAAAGAAAAAATTGCAGAATGTTACAAAATTTCAACATTTCCATTTTAATTCTTTTAACTTCAAAAACTTGGAAAATAAAAGACTCCAGCGCATTCTTTTACCTCCCCAAAATTTCAAACATTCTCAAACAATTAAAATCCAGGTCTTCAAAAACCTAAGAATTAAAAAAACTGCAAAACACAAATACTAAAACTTCCTCGACTTTTATTTTCACCAATAAAACCACAATCTACAATCCATGCATCAAAAAAAAATCTTCATATAAAAACCATCATCTTCCAAAAAATAAAAAAGAAACTTCCCAAAATCACTTTTTCATGCCAAATTCTTCTCGAAACCCAAAAAAACTCCATCCTCCATAACCACCAAACCAACCCCAAAAAACCCCGAACTAGTCGCTCATTGGACCCCAGTTGCAAACGCCAACTCTCGCCTTACTTGAGATGAAAGTTCGTAAGAAATCGAGTGAAAACGTTGGAATAAAATCGACGCGGGCAAAGCTGTTCTGGCCCGAAGAAGACCCCGCGTGTTCTGGGGTCCAGGTAGGGCCTGAACAGTTAGGGCTTGCTGCTGTCGTTATTGAGGGACGGCGAGTCGAGCTTAGGATGGTTATGATGCTGCAACTGCTGCTGCTGCTGCTGCTGCAACTGCTTCTGTTGCTGCTGCTGATGCGTCGTCACCAAAGCTGGCACGACCATTTGCGAAGGTTGTTGCTGGCTCATCTCGCTGAGGGCGCCACCGCTCATGAGCTTAGCGTTGTTGTTCTCCGTGTTGGAGATCTTGGTCGGGTACTCCCGCTTCCTGCTCATGTTCTCGGCCTTGACGATCGTGATGTCGGGGTTGTTCTCGAGTACCGAGGCCGTGGTGACGGGCTTTGCCATGAGGACGCCGCCCCCTGGCGTCACTTCGACGTAGCCGCCGCCGGTGGGTTCCCTCTTGATGGGAGTCGCGGTGATCATCGACGAGGCGACCGAGACCGCGGGCGCGACGACGCCGGCGTTGGCGTTTATCTTCTGGAGTATGTCGTTGACGGTGTCGCTGTTCTCGGGGCCGTCGTTGCTGATGTCGAGGGCGCTGGCTAGGGAGACGCTCGTGTCGCCCGCGAGCGAGACGCGGTCCGGGCCCTGCAGGGTCGACAGGTACGTCGCGAGCGTGTGGACGGTCACGTTCAGGAACTCGGCCGCGCGGAACAAGCTTATCTCCTTTCGCCGTAGCTTCGCCAGGATCTCGGCTGGCCCCGGCTCGGTCCAGAAGTCCCTCACCCTGCAAGAACGTGGGACGTTTTTGTAGAATATTCGAAAATTACATATTATGATTTACACGTTCAATGTTTATTTACATATTTCGGGATAATTCTGAGGTAAATCCATATTTTTCGATTCCCGGTCATTTTCCCGAAACGCCATTATTCCGAACGTGTTATTTCCCGAATTTCGGTTGGAACTTCACTTTTAATCCAATTGGATACATTTATGAATTTCATAAGTCTTCAATAAAAAGAGTCATGGTAAAAATTTGTAATTCAAAAATGGTGAATTTAATTTTAACTTTTAAATTTAAAAATTCAATTTCCATATTTAATTTAATAATAAAAAATTTGCGTTACAATATTAAAATTTAAAAATTGTAAATGTGTAACCATGGCATTTCTGGACATTAGGCTGATAGGAAAATTTACCGTTCGGGAAAATTGAAAACACTTCGGGAAAAAGACCTTTCGGGAAAATGGATTCGGTAAAAACGGTTTTCGGGAAAATGACCGTTCGGGAAAATGGTCGGCAACGGTATTTTTCAATTTTTGCTCTTATCATCAATATTTTTCTACTTTGACACTGTATCGATGGAAAAATTTTTCGAATTTGTCTGTGACGATTCAAATACAGCGTTTCTTAAGTAATAAGTGAAGTAAATATTGCCTCTATTATTTACAATATTTACTGTAAAAGTAAGAATTGAGGACAGTGGTCGTTCATTTCAATTTGAAAATTTACAAAAGCATGTCATTATTCTTTGTAATTCTTTTAGTACCTGTGATTAAAATAAATATTTATCTTCCATATTTCAGCTGTTTTTCGTCCATACATCCATACATACATATTTTCGTACTTTTTCGTCCATATTTTTGTCAGCGCTAATTATTAGTATTTTTAAGTACTCTTGTATTTTTTATTTTTTTAGCATTCATAAAATATTGTTTCGTTTTCTAGTACTTTTATACATTGCTTCATACGCACTTCATAAGCTCCTAAGAATTTTCGTATTCTATGCCATTCATAAAACTTGATTATATTTTCTGGTATTTTTATAGATTTCTATTATTTATATAGACCGTTCTATACATTTTTAGAATATGATGCTATAGTATTGAAAATTCAACGATTGTAATTATTTTAAATAATTTAAAAAAAAACAATATCTTTTCTATACATTCTCAGTACTTTTTTTTCGTATATTTATAAGTATTCAAAGAATTACATGTTCCAGGATTCAAGGTTACCTAGATTTTTGAAAAAATTATTTTCACATAATGATTGAGTGTATTAAACGATTCCTATAGTATTTCTCGCATATTTTTAGTATTCATCAAACTGTGAAGGATTTTCTAGCAATTTTTTTAGATTTCTAGTCTTTTGCAAATTGTTATACATACTTCTGGAATTAAGTACTTTATAATCAAAACTTGGATAGATTTTTAGTACTTTTATAGATTTCTGGGAAAATAACGTCTCTATGATTATTACACTATCAGTATTTTGAAGTACTCTTGTGTTTTTTATTTTTTTTTTAAATTTATAAAAGATCTTATCGTTTTATAGTACTTTTGTACATTGCTTCATATGCTTTTCATAACTTCCTAGAATTTTTATATTCTATGACATTCATACAATTTTGTTGTATTTTCTAGTATTTTTATAGATTTACAGTATGTCTATATATCGCTCAATAGATTTCTAGAATGTGATGTTATAGTATTGAAAATTCAATGATTGCGATTATTTGAATTGATTTTTTAAAAAACAGTACCTTTTCTACCACGAATTACATGTTCAAGGTTATATGAATTTTTAAAAACATTATCTTCACATAGTTTTTGAGTGTAATAAAGAATTCCTAGTATTTCTCACATATTTTTTAGTATTTATCAAACTGTAAAAGATTTTTTAAGTGATTTTTTTAGATTTCTAGCATTTCGCAGATTGTTATATATGGGTAGTTCTCCGAAAAAAGGCGACTTTTGAGTGACAACATTTTTTTCTGAAAACTTTTCTGAATTTTCGTTTTTTCTCACTTAGTGTCTTTGGTACACCAAAAGTAAAAGCTAATGCAAGTATACAAGCTACAACTTTTATTGCATGGTTTTTACACGCTTGTTAAGATCCTGAATGTTCTGTTACTCCGACGCACTGGCCTAGAACATTTTTCGTGATCAATAAACCGAAAAATATCATTTTGGTAGCTTTTTATTTTATGCATTTTGAATTAAAGTGAAGATTGGAAAATTCGAATTTCAGACACGAAAATCTTATATTTGATGATATGCTCACTAATTTCACTGCATGAATACATGATGCTCAAAAAAAAAAAAAAATTCCAACTTCCGTGTTCCAATTCCGAAAAAATTATATTTATATAAAATTTTCTGCAAAATTTTAACGAATTAAAAGGAATAGGACTCGAGTTTTATTATAGTCCGAGCTTGTAACCACTGACAGTCGACGGGAATGGAAAACGTTA
>JAPYZL010036460.1:0-16045 GCA_030522825.1 Platygaster orseoliae | reverse complement strand
TCGATATTGACAAATTGATGAACAACATTCGATAACAAAGTAAAAATATTGAAAGCTCAACATGTTTACACAGTAAATAAAAATGTAAAATCATGAAAATTGAGTCTCAAGAACTTGAAAACTGGAAAAAGTGGTAGTATTCTAGGTGGGATATACGTCTTCCCACCGTGCTGCAAAGGGTTAAAAAGTTGTTTTCTGGCTGAAGACTTTACTTGTAGGTTCCTTGCGATACTCTTAATTTCTCATAGCCAGTCTCTGGCAGTGACCACTACAAATGTAACCAATCCTATTATCTGGAAAATTTGACGGTAACACGGGACTCATAGTTCAATCTTCGAAAATCTAATCTTGAAAGTATCTAAAATCTTATTATTTTCCATGGATTAAAAGTTGCAAATAAATCTCCTTTGGAATCAACCAAGATGAATCAGGTACTTTTCCTATTCTTGGAATAATTACAAGGAATATTTATTACAACTATTGAAACTAATATTTTAACAAGAGAAATCTAAATTTGTGTTCAACGCTTAACGTGTCGAAAAGTCTACATGGTCTTCGAGCAACTCGGGCGTTCGACATATTTGGTTTAACAGTGTTATGTTCTTAGGGGAGAATGGGCTTCTTACTTATGTGGCGTGGCCTGTCTCTAAGAGAAGATCCGCTCGAAAAGCTTAAAGACTACTCTCTGAAGAATTCTGGGAAGCGACCCCAGCTTTTATACCGTTCCGGGAGACACAAAAACTGCCACTTCTATTGTCACATACTCTATTCGGTCACCTTGAACGTACCACGTACAGGTATTTCGGAAATCGGTAGTGACGGTGCGTATTCTAGTTAACGCGCGAGTAATGGCTCTGTAATCGGTCTCAATAAATTAATGAGGAGTCGATATAAAACCGTTTATCCCGGAAATGAATAAAATAAAGAGCGAATTCCGTTGAATTCCATTGAGCTCTTCACATTAAAAGTTTATTCAAAATCTTAAAGTTCATAAAATATTCAAGTTGAAAATATTTTTAGTAAAGCCATTAATTACTATTATTTCCGAAAATGCAACTTTTCGCAAATTTTTTAGCCGAAATAGGTTTTCCCAATTAAAAAGAGCGATTTTCCTTTTTTCGTTTTTAAAATCAAATGAAAATCAAAAGAGTTATACGACTTTTAGTTTAGGATTTTTTATAATTAATTACTCGTAAACAAGAGCTAACTTTTGAGAATACTTCGTCATCTATGCGTTTGGGGCCATGTACTATCGATTTTTGCTAATGAGAGCTCATCAATTTTTTCAAACTTAAATTTTGTTGAACAGTGTAGTATGTTATGATCATGAAAAACGGGCAGGCGAGTGACTTGAAAAGTCTGATTCGAAAATATATGAGTTGATAAAAGACTTCAATGCATAGTACAGATGAAGAGCCAGGTCATGGTAGTGTTTATATATATAACTTTGGTGAATGTATTAGTACAAAATTGAAATGATGCTTACATTGGCTCACCAGAACGTGTGAGATATATTTGGATTTATTTTCAAAAAAGATTGGGGTTAAAAAGTCCTCACCTCACATATTTTCGTTGGAAAATGTTTTTTTGTGGGATTTGGATCTTTTTGCATCTGATAGAATTCGCAAATTATATCTCTTTAAATCAAAGAAGGACTTTGATTAAGAAGAAATATTTCTACTTGATATATTTATGCATGAAAAATATTTTTGCAAAACAGTAACTTACCGTTTGATAAAAATCATAACATTTATGAGTTTAAAATATATCGTAATTTAGTTTTGAAATTTTAGCATCTTTATCTTCCTCTTTCGTTTCGATAACACTGTGCGACACCAAAATTTTCACTGGGAAAATTTTAGAAAAAATGTGGTCCTAGTAGACCCCCTAGACTATGCCTGCGGGTTTTTTCAAAAATAGCTCGGATAAGCGAGTTATAAACAATTTTAATTTTGAATAAATAGAAGATCCTAAATTCGTTCAATTCGGAAAATTCAAAATAGTGTTAGGGGGTTTTTGAATATGAGAAATTCATTTTTTCAATCAATTTCATGCTGTTCAATGTATTTTAGAAAAGCGTCAATTCAATGGAAAATTAGAGAGATTTGAATAATCCCTTTCCCGACCCTTACATTCCAGATAAGAGATTAGGCTTGAGTACAGGCCTGGTACAGTCCGGGACAAAAATGTAGTTTGCAAATAAAGGATAAGAAATCTTAAAATTCATAGCGAGGATAGCGAGGGTTTTTGTCCCGGACAGTGCAAATTTGAAACCTAAAATTTGTCGCACAGTGTAATAATACAGTAAATGTAACGTACCATTTACTGTTCAACCGGAATATGATGTAAGAGTTTATCGAGTAATTGAAAATCATATTCTTCTTCAAGTTATAAGACTTATGAGACATACTATAATGCTCATCTGTACTTGTGCGTTTGCATCCTACAAAACAATTTAACAGAGGAACAAATTCATGAAAACTGCGCGATGGTTTATCACATACACTCTAGAATCTATAGATCACGATGCGACATTTTCAAGGCGCGAAACAGACGATATTCAAAATTTTTATAGCTCATGGGAATGTTTGTCGTGTTTGAGAGAAATTTTTATCCGTGTAAAGCTAACGAGCTCTATTTCTGACACTGCGAAAATAGCCTTTTACGAAGTAAGACATATTAATGGGTCAAAAATGTATATTTTGTTCAGGTGAAACCTTATTTCACCGAAACACAACAAAATTGTACTTTCATACCAAAGTACAGACTCCATAGAAAGTTTCAAGCTGGAAAAAATAATTCCCAAACAATAGGACAAATTTTGAAAGTAAATTTTGAGCACTTTTTCGTTGGAAGTATGCGCTAATAAAATTATGTTTGAATTCCTCAGGAAATTTTACAAAGGAAATGTTGTTGTGAAAAACATTTACGTCACAAACCAACCTGCGAAAAAAAAAATTCGCAAAAGTTTCGAAAAGATCGTAAATTCGCAAATAACTTGAAAAACAATAACTTTCTTAAAAAAATTTTGAATGAGCTGAAGTTTTGGCGAGGTTCATGTTTTATAAAAAGATATTGAAAAAAAAATTCAGGAAAATCGGTGAATGTCATTTTTAAGCCTTGCTGTTTTCGTGTGGAATGCCTCAAGTATCGGTTTTGTAACAAACCTTACCTCTCATTGACTACAGTCTACAATGATTTGATTTGTAAATCATAGAATATTTGTAATTTCATGTTAAAGGAGATTATTATTTTTCAGGATTATTACAAATTCAACAATCATTATTTTTATGGTGTTATGTTTTGCAAGAACAGATATCTCCGTGATGGAAATCCTTTAGGGTAGAGGGAGCGTTATCAATAAAAGCCGAAAAATACAGCACAATCTTTTTTTACTGGTTTACAAGGTTCTCTCGACAAAATTTCATTTCCATGAATAATATTTCTGCTAACGGCAGGAGTTCCAGGGGGTTGTGATTACTCCTTAATAAATGTAACATTTAGTTTGTTGTGAAATCAGCTAGCAGCCACTCATCTGCTTGAGAAAAAAGGGAAGGATAGATTTCTGTTACTAGCAGTTGGTGTTGATGTGGTTCTTCTCCGATTTCAGCTGTGAAATTCCTTGAGAATTTAGTTTCCTTATGGGGATGTAGAGAGATGTCCTCCAAAGCGACCACTAGTCCCTGGGGTTTAGATACGGGGCCGTATTGAGCTTTTATGTAGCCGTAGTTATTCTTAATTCAGTGAACTAATACTCTACAAGAACTATAAAATTATCAACTAATTTATCCTGTAAATCAGATATGTTCGGTCGGAGTTTCTAACCAACTAAGGCGAAGAAAAAATAACAGACTCGATTTAATAATTTTTTTTTACTTACTGAATAAGCTCGGTTTCAAATAGGTTTGTATTCAAGGTTAAGGAATATTAGTTTCAGATTTAAGCTCGGTTTTGAATAAGTTTATATTTATTTCAAAAATATAAGTTCCAGAAATAAGCTCGGTTTCGAATAAGTCTATATTTTAGTTTAAGAAGTAAGCTCGGTTTCGTTAAGCGAATGGATTTTACCAGAAAAAAATAATTGTTATTTTATGACAAAAGCGAGCTCGGTTTTGCCAACCGAGTGAATTTACCAGGAACGAATTTTATTTTCAAAAGAAAGTTCAGTTGCATTAACCGAATAAATTTTACGGGAAACGGATAAGTTTAAATATTCCAAAAAGTGAGCCCGGTTTCGTCTTCCGAATGATTTCTACCAGAATCGGATCATTGAATTATTTTTTTAAAAGCGAGCTCAGTTGAATGCTCAATTGAATGAATTTTACCAAAATCGAATAAACAAATTATATTTTTAAAAGCTAGCTCAGTTTCGTCAACCAAACGAATTTTAACAGAAACGAATAAGTTTTATTCTTCAACCAGAGGGTTAACTTGCTTTTGTATAACGTGTTTGATTCCGAAGTATATCCTAAATTTACAATTGTAACAGAGATCACACAGTGCCAGACCGTGCCAAACCGTGTCAAACTAGGCCAGACTAAGCCAGACTGTACCAGACTGACCTGTTTCCTAGCTGCCCGTTTTACATATACTTACCCAAAAGGATTGAGTGGGGGAAATAGTCCTGGTGGGAGAACGAGATTTGACAAGAATTGCGACACGAAAATGGAAAGCTTGAAAACATGTGTGATAGAGAAAAAAGGAATCATCAAGCGGATGATATCCTGACATTGCATTTTTGAATGAGTCCGTCGATTTCTTAAAAGTCGAAAAAATGATTTTTTGATGGTCAGAATTCGGGGAACATCATTTTGCACCTTTCACAATATTCAGAAACAAATTCATTTTGCAAGTGGAATCTCGAATATCAAAAGAATTTGTATGAGCGCGAAAGCGTATCCGTATCACTTTGATCAACGTACACAGATGATTGCTCATTTTACCCAGGTGTGGAAATGAGCGCACATCTCTGTAAACTGGCCGTAGAGATATCGAATTTCCGTATTATTAAAAAAAGAAATATTTTCATGTTTCTCAATATGTAACAATGGGAACTGTCTACATATTTTTGATGATTTATTTTGTGACATAGGAGTGAAACTCTGCAAATTATAAAGAGTAGGCAAATAATGAAATAAGAAAAATACGCGTCGTAGAACAAATGGCAGTCACATTCCTACTAGATCAGGAAATATCTACCGATACGTAAAACTAGGATAAAGTTAGTATATATACAGTATGGCCTGGAAACCACAAATGAAAATGTGCTTGAACTTCTCGGTAGATCGTAAGATGGAAAGTCTTGAATGATTTTTGGTAAAACTGAAAAGTAGAAGAGACATTTGAGACTGGAATTAGCATCTTTTAATGCTTAGAAGACGATCTTTTAGTCAAGGTTCACGCTGGTTTGTAAAAATGTTAGAATTTAAATACCTTTGTCACAACTTAGTTTCTAGAGAAACTTGAGGATAAATTTTCGCTTCAAAATATAGAGAACATTTAGTTAAATTTACTATAAGAAGTTTACGGGCCAGCATGTATAATACAAAATCATCACTATTCGGCAATGAAAAAAAAAAACATGTAAAACACATGAACAAGGGTATAAATCAAATTTAAGTGAATCAAGAAATATATAATTTTATTAGATGCAATGATGAAACGATGTAACAATAAAGGCCGGGCGTCTCAAGTTCGCATACCCTCGATTGGGCAGTCAAAGATATAATACATTTTCGCCGCACCCGGACTTTTGCGAATCGGAAATATTATAGATAAAATATTTTTGTTATTTACAATATTAGATCGATGTTATACAATGCATAATAAATAGTAGTATAATCCTCAATTTCATCATTCTGTTATCTTACGCTTGCAAATATAAAGAAATTACATGAAATGAAGCATTCGTTACCTGCTTTTTATTTTTCTTCCGCTCCTTTCATTTATCTCAAATAACGGTTTTTCACAATCCTCAATCGCAATCCAATTCGGAAAATCACTGGGGTCTTAAGATAAACAGACAAATTTTGAAATAGTCTGAGATAGACCAAGAAAAAAAGAAAGCATAATTTACTTTCCAACTCTCCGTCATATTAAACAGTTATAATTGCAGTTGACCAAGTTCGAAGAAATATGTTTTCTTCTGAGAGGAAAAAGATAATGTAACGCCTTTAAATTTGTATTTTTGACGGAATAAGCTTTCTCTTTATAAAAAGACTTTGTAAAATAGGAAAAAAATACTTCTGTTAGGTAATTCCATTTCAACTGTTAAAATAATACTTTAGAGAATACAACCTAAATCATTTTCATTCCTTCATAACCTCTTATGAGAATTTTTCGATAACAGATACCTTTGGATAGGAACAAAAAATTTTTTGCGAAAAATTTTGACCTGTCAATAACACTCATCAAATCACCGTTCAAAATACTTTTACGATGCTCGGAAGAAAATTTTCCGGCAGGTAAAAACCTGTGCTTTACATTTTCGTTACTATCGTCATTGTTCCGCATGAAAATTTTCCACCTTTAACAACGTCGCTACAAGCGCAATGTAAAAATGTCAAACGACGTCTGCAATATAAAAAAAAAAATAAATAAATAAATAAACAAGAAACTCTTGCAAATGAGTAACAAAAAAGCACTATGTCTCGAAATATCATTCATTTGATACTATGCTGAAGTTGACGCTTTTAGAGAAGATTCATGAATTTCCTACGGAGATTTTAAGCGACCTATCTTGAAGTTAGAAATATGAGCAGAGTAAAAAGAAGGTCCTATGATTTTCGCATAGTTGAGCTTCATGTTACATATGTTCGAGAGAAGATAAGTATAACCGAAAATCCCTGATTCACTTGGACAATGGAGATTTGAATCTACCTTGTATTATTTAGTTTTGACTCTAAGAAATGAGTTTACAGTAATCTACGACTATGTTCCACTTGTATTCATACGAGTAGTTTCAAAGTATCCAATTTGTATCTTTTTATTAAAGTATGAGTAATAAAGTGTGTATGTTATTTAAATCTATTTCTTTGTTCCTATTGCATTATCAATCGAAATGGCAACAATTAAGCCATTTAGCACTCACAAGTATCACCAAATCAACTTCGTAGTACTTTTGAAAAATCTGTAGGCAGTTAAACCTATTTAAGAGAATAATTTTTTTGTTTGTATTTATCAATTTTCTTTTACGCATAGATGAAACTTTTTTTATAAATACGTATTTCGAAGCGTCTATACTAAAGACTGTCTAGTCATATCGAAAATTACTCCCTGCTCGACTTAACTTCAGTATATCCTCTAGTGAGTACAATCTGGGAAGGGTGTCATTCAAGCAAAAATTTTTCGTGCACAAAGCATTTTCAAATCGCCATTTGGAGCAGTTTCTTTTTATTCATAGCGTTGATAAAAAAATTATCATAATATACTTCATGCTATGATAATTTATGAAGTCCTTTCAACTTGTATTGAAATATTGTTTTGGAAAGTTTTATTTAGCAAAAATTGTGCTAGACAAAAATATATTCATCGGTACTTTAGATCTGGCTCTTACACGGTTTATGATATAATCGTTCTTGTGTTGTTCAGTGGACAATTATGCATATCCTACTTTCCCGAATGGTGTTTTTAATTACCAATATCGTTTAATATCATACGCACATTGTTAATTACTTGGCTTGTTTACATTGGTCACATAATATAAGTCAAAGATAGCTCTGGTATTGTAACACCTGAAATGTCATGCGAGTCAACTGTGGCATCCATACATGAATTGCTGTGTTGAACCTATACAATGGTTGCTCATAAGGTCAACATCGCAATTATCGTGGTACACTATTATGGCAATTTTGGGAAAAAAAAAACAAATTTTATACGATTAAAAACTCATATCAGAATTTCTGTATTCAAAGAGTATCAATATTCTAAAGTCTCTTTACGCCGGTCATACAATGTAGTTTTCGTGTAAACCTAATGCTTAAAAGTTACTTTAGAAACTAAAAAATCATTGAGTTGAAAAGAGCATTGGAAGCGTTTTTGTAATGGAAGTCATGGATTATTTGCACAATAGGGGTACTTCGCTTTTTCCTTCTCATCCAGATTATTGACAAATAGACCAATATATATATTGCAATTATATAAAATCAAAGTCCATTATACTATCAAAAAATAAAAAACCTTCCATATCTATGTATCGTATTATTTCATACTTTCTTTATGGTGAAGTACATAAAGTATGACTTATATGTGAAAAAGTCTCCAGAAGTTGTGGAAAATTTTTTTCTATACTTTGGAGAACATCGTTACATGAAATTTTATTATTTTATCTACACAAACTTTTTATTGCCGCTACATCGTACTGTTTCCTCATTTTGTATATATAAAAAGGATGAAATTATATTTTGTGTGGAAAATGGTACATTGTACTGCTAGGACTAGAATTTCCACTTTTTATAGCAAGGCCCGGTGTTGTATTTCGTAGAGTAATCCCGAAGGCCGCAGCAGGCGCTCCCGAGGGACAAATCTAAGGAATGCAAAGCCTGAGTCATGAACAATATCTAGTCCGTAGCGCGAACAGTTCTTTTTGATCAATTTCGAATGCATAAGTAAAGCTTTTGCCTAGCCTGAAATTAGGGACATAGTGATTGTTTTTAAATCAGTGGAAAACGTGTATGCAAAAGATTTCAGAAACGGTGTTTTCCCGAAACAGTTTGAGGGTAAACGACGAGGGTTTCGGGGGGCTTACCACCAACGGAGTCAAGGGACAGAGCCCGTCAGTGGGGATTCGAAACAGGCGAAGCCCCTTCGCGGAGGGATAATATACAGGGTGTACCAAAATCCCCGTACCAAAAAGAAATCTAATATTTCTTCATGAATTTCAACTCGAATGGCCCTTTCTAAATTTTTACATAACTCAAAATTAAAAAAGTTATTCAAGTTTGAAATTTAAACAATAATCGTTCTCTTACGAGGAGTGGGGATAAAAACTACATACCGAAATTCACTTCATTTTTCTTCATATTTTTCTGAGTCAAAAAGTCCTTTGCCACTTTTCGCAAAACTCAAAAACAAAGAAGATACTTGAGTTAGAAGTTTAAACCAATAAGATTTCTCACATTTCAAACTCGAATATCTTTTTTCGATTTAAGTTTTTTGAAAAGTGACAATAGACTCTTCCACTCAGAAAAATATGAAAAAAATTTGGTTAGAGTTTGGTTTGTGGTTTTTATCACAACTTGTCGGAAAAGCGTATTTATTGTTTAAATTGACAACTTGAATGACTTTTTTGATTTTGAGTTTTCTAAAAAGTGGCAGAAGACTTTCGGACTTGAAATTTGAAAAGAAATATTAGATTTCTTTTTGGTTCGGGGATTTTGGTACATCCTGTAGAGTAGGCGTACAGTAGGAGTGAAGAGTAGAGTAGGTTTTACTTCATTACTCAAACTACGGTAAAAATAAAAATAATTGGTACTACAGTAGGAAATCAAACAAATGCCAATATTTATAATAAAAATCGTATGGCTCCGAAGGAAAATGCGACTAAGAAGACACAGTAAATATCATCTAAAAAAAAAAAAAAAAATTTAATAGCGTCTAAGAAGTAACCTCGAATTTAAAATACAAATATTGTTTTTCTATCATTTCTTAGTTGAGTCTTACATTTATATTCTCAATAAATTCGAATTCGTCCTATAAGGTTAGCTTCGCCCCTTGCCCACCGAGGCTTCGTCCCTGAACCCCGTTGGGCGCTCCACCCCCCGAATTCCCCGCTAAGGGGCTTTACCCCTGTCGAAAACTCATCGAGAGGCGCTGCCCCTGGACCCAGTTGAAGAGGAAATCCCCCGAACATTCCCGTCTTTCACCCGAACACTGTTCCGGGAAAACACTTTCTGGAATCATTAACATTCACGTTATTCTACCGATTCAAATTTGATGTTTCGCGTTATTCTGCCGAAATTTTACTTCTGCAGTTGACATTCAGCATAAAGAACTGTATACACTATGGACAAGACACTTTTAAAAGGATGTGGATGTAAAAAAGTTTCCTGCTTACAGACATTTGTGAAAGCAACTTTAGTTTCAACAAATACGCCGAACGAAAAATGTATTTCGGTATAGTCTAATTGTATCAACCTCTTTGGCGCACAACAATTATTTTGATGAAACGAAAAATAGTATATTACATGGCGAGTGGCAAATGGCAGAGATTACTGACGAGTGTGGAGTTGCTGGCCGGTGAGAAGTGAGGGCAGCACCACACGAGTCAGCGATCTCCGCCATTCGTCATGAGACATTTACGCTATTTTTCATAAATAGTGCGTCGAAAATTCGGCTTTCGATGACTCTTGAGCGATGCAAATATGAAAGATGACTGACGAAATTTATATTCGTCACAAGAGGCGAATAGAAGTCAGCTGGAGCAGCGAAAGAAAAGAAAATCTTGCGGCCTTCGGCCGCAAATTTTTGGATTCTGTTGCCAAGAAATTTTACCAAAATTTCGTCGTACAGTTGATTTACCTCGCCGCGCCAAACGATTTCCATTCGCACCTAATGGTGAAGAGAAATGTTGTCAGTAATCCGCCGTATTCACATCCCTCAAGAGGTAGCGAAATTCGAGTTTTCGTTGCGCGTATTAAGAAAAAACATTTTCATTGTTGTCCCCCAAATGTCCCTCATGAAAAAAAATTATTCAAAATAATGTTACAAGCGATTTAATCAACCCTTTGCCCACTGAAATCTCGTAAAATAAATAAAAACGACTCTAGGGGATGTTTTTCAGATGATTTGATCCCTTTGAGCTCATTTTGAAACATGTACCAAAGCACCCGGATTTGCATTTTTTTTCTTTTGTATAAACAACTGTGAGTGCAAATAATGGTCGTTATGGAATTTTTTAATTTTTTATTGATTTTACATAAACTTTTTCCCCGTCTGAAACTTAAACGTCTTTTAATGTTTTTTTCATGAGGGACATTTGGGGGACATTTTCGATGTCGCTTTTTAAGAGCAAGGGTCGCTCGTTCAGGTAAGAATAACCCGACCATCGAGTTAAAACAACTCTATTTCTCCGAGTTTTAGTCAAGAAGCCAGTAGAGAATCCTGAAGAGTTCAGGTCAGTGCAGGTCTATTCACTGCGTGTCACAGGAGTTCATTATTATGAGAACGATTCTATTTTCGAGGCAACAACTTTTGGAATGCATAATATCTTGAATGTTACCTGTTGTATTTGGGGAAAAACACAAGCTACAAAAAGTCTTGCTCGCGAAAAAAAAGTGTAAATTACGTGTCAATAATTTTAAACAATGCTACTGTAATGTTCGGTGAATAAATAAACATTTTTATAATATATTCTATCATTCGTGGAATTCATGTTATTATTCATGAATTATGGGATATTGAGTTTGAATATTATTCCAGAGAAAGTTCTTATTCTCACACAAAATGATAAAGATTTGTAGCAACATTCATGTGATTCATGAAATTTCAGAAACCGAGAAAAAAATTAGATTTTGTTGGATCTGGGTTAGATCAAACAAATTTCATAACGTGTACTACATATATGAAATTGAACATTCAATTATGTTCATGAAAAACTCAACTCAAAATCGTAATCGCGTGAGTGTTGTCAAAAATTCTTGTATATCTTTTCGGCAAAACGAATTCAGAAATATTTACATACAATATACATTGTTCAATTGTGGAATATTAATCATTTTCGTATTTACGATTGGAAATTTCGCGCCGTTTTGGCCTGTAATCCACACTCACAATGGCTTCTAAGCGGTACATTCCGTTCAGTGCGAGAGAATAAGCGTACCCAATCCATTAATACAGATCAGTGGTCTAGACTGACGACTCTGGCACTTACGTCGGCAATTGAGTCGTCACCGCTGACAAACCATGGTGACATCATCGACATTTAGATATGGACTGCTCGTGAAGATGGCACATACCTTTCTGTTGGAATGCTTATTTGTTGGAATAGGGAATTCTAGGGAATTTATGGGGAAATCTAGGGAATTTCTAGGGTTTAATCATAAATTCCCTATATTTCCCCAGAAATTCCCTAGAATTCCCTATTCCAACAAATAAGAATTCCAACAGAAAGGTATGTGCCGTGAAGATGCGCAAGCACTTTCGGGCTTAGAGAGAGAAAGCTATTTTGCTCCACCCATTCTCTTTCTCTCTCGTTCTGTTTCAGTCCTTTCGTTCGTCTGTTTCGTAGGTAGGGGTCCCGAGAGCGAATAAAAATCTGCCAGAAAGAGTGCGCGATAGGCAATTGCCTATCGCCCTCTCCTTCTACAGCAGGAATAGATGCGCAGTCGTGACTATCGATCCATATCTGTGTCGATGGGTGACATCAGTATTGGAGTCGTCATTCGAGTCATCACTCTAAAATTCGTATTTTTATGATAAATTGATTGTGAGTGTTTTTGAAAAGCATAAATGTAACGTAACTTTTATATTAATCACGAATCCAACAACTTTTAACCTTTGCTGATGCATTTTTATTTCGACGATTTCTCATAATGTCTAGATTGACGACTCCGTCATTCACTTTGTGAATTGAGTCGCCAATCGAATCATCACTTACAATTACATATTTTAATGATTTTCTCCATAATTATGGAGATTGTTACACATTTTCGTTGTTACAGGTATAAAATTTTTATAGATTAATTTTAAATATGAAGACTCATGTTGACGACTCTATTGGCGATGTTCGAACTTTAATACATGAAAGCAGAAAAAAATTGCTGTGACACGCAATCGGTGTACAACTGTGTGCGATACAGAGACACAGCGGTGTGCGTCGGGAGCAATCGGGAGATATCGATGGTTGTCGAGACGAATACTCGGTGTGGTGATCAGGTAATCGGGAATTCGGGAGTTTTTTTTTTTAACGAGAATATACGCATTCGATAAGTAATGGTTAAGTAGGTAGGCTACTGATGGATAAGTTTGCAGGTTCAACTCCTTGTAAGATCAACTGGGTAGGTAAACTGGTTAGCAATATACAATAATTTGCCTACAGTGAGTATTCACATCTACAATAAAAATAAATTTTTTCATCGAAGTTTTAATTTCGTAAATGTTTTGAAGTCTGATTGGGTCACCGCCATGATTTCTATTTCAGTAATCTTTGGAGTCGTCTGCCGAACCGACGTCATTTGAGTCGTCAGCCGATTCCAGCAACGACTTAAATAATGAGTCGGAAAGTGACCGATGACAAGTCTGGTCATTTCAATCGTTTTTGGGATCAGCATGATTTGTCGGGTTTCCGACATTTATCTGAACTTCGAAAATCATTCCTGAATTATGACAAACTGTCAAATTTATTAATCCACAGCGGCTACTATTGTAATGATTGTTGAATTGTTTGTGAATCGATACCTTTTTTTTCCAGATAAACTGACATTTTTAGAAAATGATCATTATGAAAAAATGCATCTGGGAAAATTCCATTTAGATTCTTATGAATAAGTATTTCTAGTAAAAATATTCAGAATTTTGAATTTACGTAGAGATATACATTCGGGTGATGAGTATACTCTGGAAAAACTTCCGGAAAAATGGTGAGAACCATGATATCGAGAATATTTTAATTTGAAATCTTAAAAAAAATTTGTGATTTGGAAAATCCGATCATCAAAATGTAATAAGGGATTGCTTTTTAGGAAGACGTGTTTTCAGTAGGGATATTGCTAAAAGCATGCTTGCCCTCTCGCAGCTCAGGAGACGTAGCAGGATAGGACTAGGGACGCAAGAGGAGACGTAGTACAACGCCCCCTTGTTACGTCCTTTTTGACCTAAAAGGGGACGTAAGAAGCTGATTTAGAGACGTAGCAGAAATAAATTTGCTTCTTAGTAACCGAAACATCAAATAATAATTTATGATTAATCATTATCTATTTATTATTTATTTTATAATTTATTTACTTCCCTTCTAAAAACGACGGGAAAACATTCATCCAACATTCGTTAACAGTTAAATTCAGTTCAAGTATGTATAACAACGTCAAGTAGCATTATTCCGAGCTTTTTCGTTGCGTGATTTTTTGGTCAAAGGGGACGAAACAAGCTAATTCGGAGCTTTGAATGGGTGTAGATAGCTTAGATCAAGAAAATCATCATGTAATGAAAATTTGAAGATTTACTCATATATTCTTGATATTTACGAACACTTTTTACGCTGAAAAAATTCTGAATCCGTTTTTTTCATTGGACAAAAAAAACGTTTACAAAGCTCTTGCAGATTTCTCAATATTCTGGAATATTACAATTACGTTTTCGGTTTTCAGAAGAAGATACATTGTGACAACCATAACTTACAATTGTAGTCATTACTTTACAATAAGTGTTACACAAATACAATATTTTAAACGTATACTCAGTATAGAAATTAGTTAATCAAGATCAGGAAAAAATGTCTCATTGTTAGAGTAAAATTTGATACCGGTAAAAGCAGTCGGGAAGGTATGAAAAAGTACAACTCGCAGTCTACCACTGCACGAAATAAAGATGATCAGGATAAATTCCACAATAGATTGATTTATAATCAAAATATGCTTCTTCTACCTACAAGGCATAATCTTGATAGAACATTTTATGCAAAGTTATTTACTGGACAAAAATGTTGCTAAAGCCATTATAGTTTTAACCACCTTACACAAATGTATTTTGTTTCATCCATGCAATGCACATAAGAATACTTTACTAAATAACGATCAGTCAAATGTTCTATGTACGAAAAATTCACATTATATAACACTGAAGTAAAACATATCTCTCATTATTTTTGGAGATAGATTTGTATCGTGGAAGTTTTTCGATAAATATTGGAAGAAGCGTCATTTTAGAATCAAGGTGCATTTTGAGATATAATATATCAAGGGTGTGTAAGAGGTTTTTTGATTGGAAATTTATAATTTTTCTTTGTTATCAAAATTTCTGTTGTTTAAGAAAGAGCTGATATTTTTCAAACTTCAGTACATGCTGTGTAGAATGTAGTCGTTCGGAAAATGGATTCTAAATATTAAACTGTTCAGAAGGCAACAGCGAGTTACGAAACTGCGAATCACATAAACGAACTCATAGTATTTAATTTTCACTACTACCGAGAATCCTTCCGAATGAGGCGATAAAGTCAACTATAATAAATATCAAATAATTCTACCGATTTCAGCATCTATTGTTCTGCATTCGAACTTCCCAACAAATTTTGTTTTGCTATTTCACCTCCCATGGGAAAAAAAGTCAATTTTCAAATTGGCGACAATAAATTCTTTTAAGAGATTGTTAAACTTATTGACGGATCCGTTAAATTTTTTGGCTGTTCGTCAACGATCGTCAAGATTTCAAAGCGTTCTTCAAAAGTGAAATTGAAGATCGTCAATTTAGTTTAGCGATCGTTTAATGACTTTTTGACAGCCGTCAAAATAATTGGACGATCACCAAATGAATTTGAGACGACTTGAAATTTTTATAAACGATCGTCAAATGACTTTTGACGATCATTAATTATATATGATGATTGTCAAATAATTTTTCGACGGCCATCAAATCTTTTTGACTATCGTCAATTTAGTTTTGACGTTGATTTTAAAAGATTGACCAACGTTAAAACCAGTCCTCTGCAACTTCCTATCTTTCCTTCATTGGTTTCAGTTTTCATGCCGACCGTGGCCACCAGGTGGCGCCACCGTGCGCGGCACGAGTAACCTAACCTTATCCGGGCCACGGGGATATACACTGAGAGAAATGGGTGCTGCAATCAGCTAGCGCTTGTGATAATTCTTGCTGATACTTAAAATGCTGTTAGAGGGCAGCTCCATCAGCTTTGAATAGTCGCAAATTCAGCAACAACTCAAAGGTGGTACAGGTTTTGATTGAATTGCGGTTCTTACACCGATATAAGTTCCGACTCAACGCAGTTGAACAAATAAAAATCGACAAAATAATATAAACGCAAGGTGTAGGTACATGATGCTTGGTGTCATTGTGTCAATGAAACTTGACGTTTCATTATAAAAACTGTGGCTGA
>JAPYZL010036420.1:0-44764 GCA_030522825.1 Platygaster orseoliae | reverse complement strand
ATATCTTTTTTGATTTTGAGTTTTGTAAAAAGTGGCAAAGGACTTTTTTACTCAGAAAAATATGAAAAAAATTTGGAAAAAGTTTGGTCCGTGAATTTGACCTCCACTTGTCGATAGAAGGCATTTATTATTAAAATTTTTGGCTCAAATAACTTTTTAAATTTTGAGTTTTTTAAAAAATGGCAAAGGAAAAAAAGCCTCAGATTTCCATAAGGAATCTATGGTCTTCGGCTGTCACACTTTACTTGGGACACCCTGTATATTTACTTCGAGATTTTGTAAACCGAGAAAATCATAACTAGAGAGATTTTAAGCATTTCATAGGTTCCTAAAATTTTCTTATTGTATGTTATTTATAAAATTTTATTGTATTTTCTGGTATTTTTGTGGATTTTTAGTATTTCTATATATCGCTTTATAGATTTCTAGAATGTGATGCTATAGTATTGAAAATTCAACGATTGTGAATATTTTAATTGATTTTTAAAAAAGCAGTATCTTTTCTATGCATTCTCAGTTCCTTTTTTCGTATATTAATAAGTATTTCAAGAATTACAAAAAACTAAAAGTACTAGATTTCTATAAAAGCTTCAAGTCTAGAACATTGACTTCTAGAAATCAATGTAGAAATTCTTAAAAACTCTATTTTAAACAAACTAGAGAATTGTAAAATACTGTATGAATCATAAAAATATTAAAAATATTAAAAACACTCTCAGTGTATTTAGATATGATTTTTTCAAAAATACAAAAAAGCTATAATGTACTTATGTAACTTAAAAATTTACAGAAATTTTGATAAAAATTCCTGTATCATTTAAAAAATCCCTGTAATTGTATATATACTGAACAAAAACGAAAGAGACCAAAAGTAAAAAAAATCTATCAAAATATTAAAAATCAATAAAACTTTGAGATCTAGAATATTTACTTCTAAAAATCTATATATAGGTACACAAATTCTTGCAGATTGTATTATTATATTATTCATAACATTTTGTTGCATTTTATAGTATTTCTATAGATCGCTCTATAGATTTCTAGAATGTGATGTTATAGTATTGAAAATTCAACGATTGTGAATATTTTAACTGATATAAAAAAAAGCAGTATCTTTTCTATGCATTCCCAGTAATTTTTTTTTGTATATTTATGAGTATTTCAAGAATGAAATATTCCAGGATTCGAGGTTATATAAATTTTTGAGAAAATTATTTTTACATAGTTATTGAGTAATAAACGATTCCTAGTATTTCTCACGTGTTTTTTGGTATTCATCAAATTGTAAAGGATTTTCTAGCAGTTTTTTTAGATTTCCATTATTATGCAGATTGTTTTATAGATTTTTTGAATTCGGTACTTTATAATCTACACTTGGGTGGATTTTTAGTACTTTTATAGATTTCTGGGAAAATTACGTTTCTATAGTTATTAGTATTTTGAAGATTTCTTGTGTTTTTAAAATTTTTTTAGTATTCATAAAATATTGTATCGTTTTCTAGTAATTTTATACATTGCTTCATACGCTTTTCGTAATTTGATGCTTGAAAATTCGTAGTTTTAAAGATCATAAATATTTGTTCAGATTTTTCAGAAAACAGTTCTTTCGTAGAATTCTTTCACTTTAAGGATTTCTTCATAGTTTGTATGATTCGAAAGATTTTTAGGTATTTCTATTAATTTCTATCTAGATTTATAGAACTCAATGCTCCAGATTCCTTTTTGTCTGACCAATGTAGCAGAAACTACAATTATTACATTCAATTTTATAAACAACACATTGTTGATCAAGAAAATTCATTTAATCTTTACCTCTCTTTATAATAATATTATTTAATTTATTTTCTGTTTTATTAATTATCTCAATATCAAATTGGTTAGAAATGTTTATTAATTTCGTATTAAAATTTTTAATATACCGTAAAATCAATTAATTTTTTCTTTCAGAATTATCAATAATGTTTTTCATTGTGAGGTCATTATAATTAAGTATTTTTGAATAATTTACTCTTCTTTTAATATATTACTAAAATCAATTCGATAGTTAATAATTTTTAAAATATCTATAATTTTTTCGAAATTCTTAGATTGGAATTCTTCTTATGCTAATTTCAAATTTTTATCTACTAAACTAATGACAGTAAAGGATATACATATATGCAGGACATGATCACTCGGAGCCATTATTTAAAATTTCTTTATTCCATAAATCCGTATCAGATAATTAATTGCATTCTCAATCTCCAAAAAGGTCTCAGACATTTTTTCTAACGTGAACAACTTCAGTGAATTATGCTAATTAGGTCACAGCGACCATCGTTGACATGGTAAATAATCACAATTGGTATAACCAATTATTCGTCATTCTTCGACAGTAAAGGATGTTCAGAAAAGTAATGAGTCAACCTTATTGAAGATGTAAGTTTTCTGTGCCAATCAGTTTTCAGTCTTCCCTTATTTTTTATTATTTTCAACTCTAAAAAATATATAGTTCCATTAATCTCTAATTCATAAGTAAATAAGCATTAAATTTCGAAACAATCTCTAATATCTTATTTTTCTTTATTTCTTTATTTAATAATCTTTATAAGGATTATTGTTATTTTTGAGTGAGCGGAACTCTTGTTCAATGACTCTTTAATATTTGTGAATAGTTATAAGTGATTCTTCAAAAACATTAATTTCACAAGTGTGACGTGACGTTTGAGGGGAGGGAGGGGTCAAAAATGACGTATTATGTGCAGTTCTTAGGATTCAAAAAAATTGATCAATAAAACCATAAATTCTACTAGTCAAAGAACTGTCAATTAGGTTGCATTCAGACTGGAATTTAAACTATAAAACTCGACAGTGCATTTTTCATGAGCACTTGTTTGTTGCTGCAGTATCTCTCTCTGGCGAAAGTCAAGTCCGTGACCTTGCCGACCTTGTTCATTTCGGGCTTGGCCGATGCCCTGGTGCCGCCGCGGATGATGCTCATACTCCTGAAGCGTTGCAGAAGTTGTTTCAAAATCTTTATCGGGCTCCAAGGCGGAAGTCACATGGAGACGTGGAGGCAGCCCGGTTATTACGAGAACATCAACAAATTTCTGCAAGACCTCAGGGACAAGCCACCGGTGCGAAGCGTCGTCGCAACCCAGTGGCTCGTCGACGACGTCTGATCGACCCCCGCGAAAATGAATATATATTTTTTAGACCATTTACCGAGTCAAGGACAATACATCGAATAAGGAATCGACGACGTATCTTCCAAATAGGGATGGGAAGTTTTCATTTTTTATCGCGCTTGAAATATTTGCTCTCAATTTTAATGCGGAAAGGTTAAGAAAATGTTTTTTCTTCTTCGGTGGTGACTATTGATGAATAGTGACAATATGATTACATAGTTTCATATTATGTGAATAATTAAGAACCAGTTCTTAGATGACCTTTACGTAATTCGTTGTTCAATGAATTTATTGAAAATTTGTTTAACTGGGAAGTTGCATGGAAAAAACAAATCAAATTTGGCAACATATGTATCTGATATTTTCGAAAAAAAAATCGATGCGTGTTTTTTGTTTCTTTGAAAAGTGATTGTTTTGAAAGATATATGAATATTTTTGAGTTCGTATACATAGGTATACGAATGAAAATGACGTCACTTTGTTATACTTTTTGAAACGATGTGTTTCCCTCAATTTTTGAGATATGACAAAAAGAAAAAATACGTGTCTGATATTTTTTGATAAACTAACGATATCAACAATTGAGGGGCTGCCGGTCAAAACCAGCTATGTGCCATGACACGCCCACTTTTCGGCTGAATCTGATTGTGGAATAATTTTATTCATTGTCGCCGTGACTTGATATTCAATTTATTTATTGTTATGATAATAAATGAGTATTAATTAAAAACATAAAATAATAAAAAAAATCAATTTTTTAATAATAATATTATTTTATACTTTTAAATATTTCATTAGTAAATCACAAAAAAACAAAATAATGAATGTAATGATGATAATAATATTATCGTAATGTTTATATAAAGTAATATTAATGTATTTACATCATTTAATCCTAATATTAAATTATTATTAATCATTTTCGTTTATTTTTCTTTTTGTAGTATTTACGAACATTGAATAAATATTATTTAACATTTATTATCAATGTCAGGGGCAGATCCAGAAATTTATTTCCGGGGGAGGGGGGTTCCAGAATTTCGATCTTTTGATTTCCAAAAAAAAAGGTAATCAAACTCTCAAATTTGGTTTATTATATGATAAAAAAAAATTTGGGGGGTTTCAACCCCCCCCCCCCCTTCTGGATCCGTCCCTGATTAATGTTCAGACAAGTAAACGAAATCCTTAGCTTCAAAGCTTCTACGATCCTCTGACAACTTACACAAAGGTAAAACAGAAATATCGATCAACATGACCCTAAACACACTCTTTTATGTAGTACACGCCTGATTTTTGGCAGCACAATGTTGAATTCGAGAAAAAAATGTTAAAAACAGTGTTAAAAACGTGACTTTCCCGTAAGACTTCACAGGCACATAGTTGGTTTTGACTGGCAGCTACCTCAGTACATAGCTGTTCGATAGTATTAAATAAAAAATAAAAAAAAAATACTCATGATATTGAAGTTATTTTTGTATCAATACGTGGGCGAAACAAAAGACTTTTCAAAAATGCAAAAAAACGCATTTCGCAAAAAATGGCACTTAGCTGGCTTTGACCGGCAGCCCTTAAATTACAAAAGTTAATGCAACTTCCCAATATTACAGTTGAAATTTCTTTGGTCATTTCCCATCCCGGTCTTTTCTGGGTTGGATGAGTGGAAAACTTTTTTTTTGCAATAAGTTATTTTTAACTGATAATTAATCAGAATTGTTGCATTTAATCAGTTATTTCTAATTTTTTCTCTCGTGAATTTTAAACTCAGATTTTTTTCATCGAATTGACTACAAAATGGAAGTTCAAGAAAAACTTTGGAAATAGAAAACTGAAAAAATTATAGTCATGGATTTAATTAATGCAAAATACAAATTCTGAAATCAGAAAAATGTTAAATTTTGATATTTTGGGTGATTTTCGTTATAAATCAACATTTTTAATATATCAATAGAAATTCATTTTCATTATTTATTATTTTCCTTAAAAATATCAATTCAACAGTTTTTTGAAAATTAATTCAAGCAGAACTTTGTAATTTTCGAACGATCCGCACATTTTGTATTTAAGTTTCAATCTAGAACTTTGATGGTTAAAAAATTTAATTTTTCCTAATTATATTCACACAAGAATGCAGTAAATTATATTTTAATGAAAATGTACCATTTGTTCTAATAATTAAACAATTTACATTTTGAAAATTTTTCATCAAAAATATTAAGATTACGAATCTTTTTAATCCGAATTTTTACTCTTCATCAGTTCAATGTATGCGTGTTCCTATTTTGTTATTTGTTTATTTTTCAATTTTTTCAACTCTTTTACTTTGCGGAAATTTGGTAAGAAAATTTTTATTTGATTTTTATGAACTCAAAACACTGAATAAACCTAAAAAGAAGAAATTCATTCATTTATCAACAAAAATTTATAAGAATGCAATCGATTCGATTTTTTCATGCAAAATATTTACAATTTTCAATAACTGAATCTATAGTCATAACTTTAAACAAAAATTTTCCTCTTTCTTGTCTTTCTTCTTGACTTTTACTTTGTAGCAATAAATAAAACTTAAAATACGAAATAATTCATGCATACTTTGTTGATATCAGTAAAGTGCATTTAATTTATTTAAAAGTCCAAGCCATGATTCTTTATTTGGACTTTAATTGTTTTGTATTGTTTATTTTTCAATTATTCACTAATTTTCGATAGTGTTCACTAAATATCGATATTCGGCTATCGATAGACTATCGATAGTGGTGCCGATAGTTCGATGGTCCGATAGACTGTCGATAGACTATCGATAGTTTCTATGGTTTCTATATCTATATACATATACATATATAAATATACATCAAAACTATCGGACTATCAGTACGACTATCGATAGTCTATCGATATTTAGTTAACACTAATTTTCGATAGTAAATTATCGAACTCTTGTTTCTCCGCATTTTTTAAGCAGAAAAATGACTCATTTTCCACTACATTCAATCTAAAAAAGATACCATACCCCCTCCCCCCTCCAACAAAAAACGTACATTTTCTGCCATGCAACCAAAAATCGCCATAAGGCTCATTTTCTCGCGCCTCCGCCCCTTGAAGTGAGCCCTAACGCAGTATTTTCGTTGTAAGGAAAAATCGCCGCGCAAGATTTACATTAACTTCGTGCGGCGTGTTCTAGTCTCAATTTCCCCTAATTTTGTGATCGCATTTTCTCGTCCCCGTGATTTACTGTATTCGTCGATTCGATTGTAAGTTTTGTTACGTGTTTTTTGTTGTTGTAGGTTTTTGAATAAATTATGTTTTTTTAGTTTATTCGTGGTTATTATAATTGTTGAGCCCTTGTGAAAAAAAAAAAACTTTGGGAACTATAGTATTAATTTCTTTTTAATATCACTGGGTTTACTTATTATATTGAGTGAAAATTTTCTTCGTTTTCCCAGTCACTTTATTTCATTGTCGACGTTTCGATTCTTAGTGCAGAATCATCTTCAGGACTGAAAGTCGTACATTGAATTTTAGCATTATTAATTCATCATTTATATTAAAATTCATCATAAATATATAAATCGTCATTATCATTCAAAAACAATTGTTATGAATGAAGAAATAATGAGTGTTACGTACATCAACAATATGTTAAGAGACGGTCATATATAACATGCAAACCATCCAAATCCTTCTGTCTATTTAGGGCTTTAATTCCTTTCTTTCTTATAAAAAGTTTTTCTGAAAAAAGGCGACTGTAATAACTGCCCTCCCTATCAATGATACGTATCACTTATACGTATATATTCGTAATTCTGGTCCTGGGTATGAATATTCCTCCTATGTTCATTGACCCTTTTTTCTAAATGCCTTTTAGTCTGTCCAATCTAAAATTCATCACAATTCTGGCAATTCTATATATCAAATCACTCTGTTTCAATTTTTCAATTCGATTTTTACCTGTCTTAACAATTCTCTTTTCAAGTTTATTTGAAATCTGGTATGAAAACTGAAAATTGAATCTCCTAAGTCTATTATCAATTCTTTCACTAAGATCATGTTCGTGAGGTAGAGTTATTGAATTTTTAGTTTATTTCTTTATTATTTATGTAATTATAACATATATTGATTATTCATAAATTAACAATGAATCAATTATCATGAATTATGAAAACTTCAAAATTTTCGTATTTTTTTTTTTTTGCAAGTGAGAGGAGTTCTTGGCCTCGTGTTTTCGCACAGGTGGTACGAGGCAGGTGACGGCGGGGGGAGGAGGGGGGGGGCGGTGGTACTTTGCGCGCCCCCTCAATAGGCCCAAAGCTGGAAATTCTCGGCCTCCTCGGGAACCACCTTGTATCGCGACACGAACGCCCACGTGTTGGATAGCGTGGCCGGGAAGCGTGGGACGAGCATTCCACGCGTCCTAAAATTTTGCCCGAAATCGATGACTGCGCTGGGTGAGTCTAGACATTATTTTTTTGTTTTATTTATTTTTTTTTTACATTGAACAAGCCTGCTACGGCCCTGAGAAAGCTTTTGATTTACAAGGGATTTCGTCGTATGCATGAGTTTTCAAATTCAAGGAGTTGTGAATTCGTGCACGAGGAGAAATTTTTGGTTACAGCAACCATGGATGTAGTACAGTATGATCCCACCAAAGTTTTGGGTAGTATAACCAAAAGTTAAGGTATGATAATCAAATGATTGGTTACTATAACAGAAGTTTTGGTTGTCATAACCAAAGTTTTGGTTGTAGTAGTCAAAACTTTGGTGAGTCCATATTTTACGGAATCAATGGTTGCTGTAACCAAACCATTTCTCTCTTTGTGATTTAGGGAATTTGGTATTATGAATCATGATTTAATCGAAGTACATAATTTCGACAGCATAGTTTTCGTAGTTTTTATAGATTTTAAAAGTTTCCAGAATTTTCATAGTATTTATAGTTTTTTCATTGTTTTGATGATGTGGAAGACCAAAAAATGTCATTTTCTTCATGAAGAATTTATATACATGTGTATGTACAATATTGCAAATTCCGTACATTTTTATTAGTGCAAAGTATAGTTTTATGAAAATATTTTAAATCCAACCCAAGAATCTAAAAATTTTAAATAAAATTTTCATTTTATTCTTGTGTTTCTATTTAGAAATATTTGACTGAAGAGTTGAATTTTTCAAGCATGTCTCGATTCTACGATCTTTTTGGTAAATCGCACATGTAATATTTAAGAAACCGTTTGGACCACCAAAATTACTTTTTGATTATTGTAATTAAAAATGTGGACCAGCGATTTCATAAAGAACTTACCAATATATGTTTAAGAAATCGCAAAATTAACGAGAATCGAAATTTTGAAACATGCGAAAGTAGCAGTTATAGCATTTTTATAAATAATTCGATGAATTTATTGATTATGACTCATAATTTATGAGATTAAAACACATAAATTTAGGTTTTGAAAAAAAGAAAAATTATTTAAAGTTTGAAATTCACAAATGTAGATAGCGAGAAGCGTGAATCGTATGAAACTCAGAATTCGAGAGGATAAATTATTTAAATTCAACCAAAACGAATTTCGTAAGACTCGTAGAATAACCTTGAACTGTTAATCAAGTAATATAACAGTATGGGAACTGAACTTCGAATTTTATTATCATTAAAAATTCAAAAATTCAAAAAGAAATTTAGCCAAATTTTACTTTTTTGAATTAGAAA
Source organism: Platygaster orseoliae (assembly GCA_030522825.1). Classification (NCBI taxonomy): domain Eukaryota; kingdom Metazoa; phylum Arthropoda; class Insecta; order Hymenoptera; family Platygastridae; genus Platygaster; species Platygaster orseoliae. The sequence goes on along the minus strand of JAPYZL010036420.1, from coordinate 35,893 downwards.
AAAAGTAATCCCTTCGAAAAATTTCAGAATTTTGAGTAATTATCATCTTTATAAGTAAAAAAAAAAAAATCCAGAAAACATCATGTGACCTTCATAATAACAAAAATTGAAAAATTAAAACTTTTTGTTTATATAAGAGATTCGCTGAATAATTACTTTTTTCTCAAAGTAACAGTAATATAACGAGTTACAATGTTTCGAGTATAAGTTGATAAGTTCTATTACTGACAAAAAATTAAAAAAAAATTTAAAGTACGGATTTTTCTACTCGGTAATGGAAAAAAAACTTGGTTTTTGGAAAAAGCGTCCAAGTTTTTCGAGAGCCATGAAAAGTATTTGGGACGGCGATTATTTTTCCTCGATCCTTGGCGATCTATTTTCTCGACGCGAGCACCGGAAACACCCACGCGCTTTTGCCTACGCGCGCGCGTTTTAGAGCTGCATATATGTACTCGGATTGTCCACGATTTCGAAACATACTTTTTCTCTATATCCGATCTTTTATCGCCCTTGCGTTATCGCCCGGGAAATGGCTTATCTGCACTCTGGAAATGAGACTTTTTTCAACAGCCTGTTTATCACTTCCACGTTTTTTGCTCCTTTCCAGAACTCTAAAACGTTCTGCGAATCAAATCGTAACTGGCAGATTCGAAAAATAAAAATTTCGCGCAATTTGAATTTTTAGATACTTGATAGAGAAGTTTTAACACTCGAATTGGGAAATTCTAAAAGTTGAATTTTTTGGGTTAACTTTAAAATGTTTTGACTAGTAAATTATTGAAGATTTGTTTCGAGATTTGTATTTATGACCTTCCACAGGAATTTCGGATGTTGGTAGAGTTTAAATAAAATTCAGAATTCGTAAGGAATTTTTACGAAATTTTCAAATTACTAGAGGATTAATTTTTTTTACATAGAAACTCATGAAATAAACATATTTTAGTGCTTTTGAGAATTTCTAAAATTATATTTTCGTGAAGTTACATTATTTAGAATAAGAAGACATATGTGACGCAATCCGAGAAAAGGGACCTTCTCGACGAAAATTCGATTTTCGTATTGTGATTGATTCTACAAGTTTTTTTACTAAATTTTAATGGGGCGCAAAAAAAATTCCGAAATTTTAGTTCTTAAACAAAATATAAACTGATGAAGAAAATTATTCACATGGGCTTGAACGGCAGTTCAACGCCTTACACAGCGCGCCGTGTAAACTTTACTTTTGCAGAGGAGGTCCCTTTTCTCAGATCGCGTCACATATTTCAGTGTATATGAGAGACTATGAAATTTGCAAAAGGTTTCCGAAGTTTTAGACATTTTAGAGATATCCTGAAAATGTAAATTGGAATAATTCGAATTCACAATAAATTTTCATCAGTTTCATCCAAGTTTTTCGACAATTGTTGAAAATCACACATTTTCGTAAAAACTCATTGTTTCTGAAAATGTATCCTCTCTAGAAATTCCAAGAGTAAGCTCATAACGTCGATTTCATTGTTCCCGTCCAAGTGTTTGAAAAATCGTTGAAATTTTGAATTTTCATGGAATATAATTAAGTATCAGCTCCGCCCAAATCCAAAATTTTTACTATTTTCACATACTGAAAACATTCATAGATTTTAACAAAAAATACAAAATCGTGTAATTGATACATTTTGTAAAACGTTCATAACTTCTTCCAATATTCATTAAAAAAATGCTATATTCGATAATGAAAATCAGCCCTGGTCCTTTACTCCGAAATTGTTTCATAATTTGCACCAATTGACGAACAATGCGCCCTTGGAGCTCATTGTGTTGTTTCTTTTTATTTGTTCTCTGCTCTCTTCCTCTTTTACGGTGAAAGAGCACCAAGGGGTGGGGGGGGGGGCGGAGGATGGGGTAGAATCGAGAACGTAAAAATTTAGTACAAAAGCCATTTTAGCGTCAGGCAAGTGTATTGTCATCGTCCTGCACCGCGACGTTCTACGAAAGGATCTCTTTTGCCCGATCAACCTATCTCTCTTGCCATCGTAAACTTTTTCCTCGCCTTTCGACCGCGGCCCACTCGTTTCACTTTTTTTTTCTCCCACTTTTTTAATCGCTTTCCCGTAAGATTTCAGCTCTTCGTTCCCATTATCACGTAGTTTGTCAACGTCTCATTTTACTCGCCATTTGAAACTGTCGCACGTAAAAAAGAACATTTGCTGTAGCAGCAAGGAAATGAGTTATTCCTCGATAGCGAACGATTGGCTAACTTTTTTTTCATTCATATTGCAACAACAATTATTTATACACCTTTGCATATTTCCGCTGTAGGAACTTTGTTGTCTTTTATCACCTATTAAATTTTATTTTAATAGAAATTTAAAAAAATTTTTCTTACCATACAATGTTGTATGAAGTGGAACTGTAAAAAGTTCTTTTTTCCTCATGTTCCTTAATAGCAAATGATTGACGCACTTTTCAGTCATTCATATTGTGACAACAAAATGTATCAATCATTTATACATCTTTGCTTTTTCCCTCTGTAGGGATTTTATTGTCTGATATACGATGTGTAAATCATTGTACACTCAAAGTCCAATCGTGTATCAGCCAGAGAATAAAAAAATTAGCAGCTTTATGCCGACGTGTCTTTGAGTGTGATGATGCGATTGTTAGTAAAGTTGTGAGTGTGTTTTGAATGAGCATTTTTTGAGCCAATAAAGGAGTTGCTCTGTTTGATACATGAAAGTGCCATCAATGCAACATCAGCACTCAACTCCCAAACACTATGTCGCAATCAATGCACCATTAATTTGATTTTGAATTGCGAAATAATGTCAACGTCAATGAACTTTTAACATTACTCAAACATTGTACATTAATTCTATTAGAATTTATGTATTTGAGCTAAAATTTGTTGCAAAAAAGGTCGAGTTGATGCATCAATAATTGTGCAATCATTGAGAGGTAAAAAGTACGCTGATTGCTCAATAATGTTGACATGTTTGATCTTAGTAAAGCTGCCTTATGATGTTATTTATTTTTTTTTTTTTTTTTGTTGAAATTAAACAATTTTGTTTTGTCAAAATTCAAAATTTTAATGTGAATCCTGCTAGAATTTCGATCAATTTTTATACAGGATTGAATGAGCAAAGAAGTCTACGACAGTGCTATTTGGGTTTTGGCACAACTTGACACAACAAATTTAATTTGGCAACATTAGCTCATTTTTTGTAGTTCTAACAAATTTTATATGTCGCCAGAACACAACTATTATGCATAACATTCTATTACATAATAGTTGTGCTATAGTAGACAAAAAGATTTGTTGGGGTAACAAAAAAATAAGCTACTGCGGCGAAAAAAAACTTGGTGTATCAAGCTGTGTAAAAACAGCACATTTTTTTGCTGCTACACACGAAGAGAAATTTTTGCTTACAGCAACCATTGATTTAGTAAAATATGAGCGCACCAAAGTTTTGGGTAGTATAACCAAAAGTTTAGGCACTGTAACCAAATTATTGGTTGTTGCAACTTAATGATCAGTCATGAAAATTGAGCATTAGTTGTTATAACAAAAGCTTTGGTTGTAGTGGTAAAAACTTTGGTGGGTCCATATTTTACTGAGTCAATGCTTGCTGTAATCAAACCATTTCTCTCTGTGCAGCAAATCCTTTTTTTCCTTGCGCGAATTGGGCTGCAAAAAACTAAAAAACGAACATTTTTTCTGCAAAAAGGGAAAAAACCGCGGTTTTAACGGTTATGATTTGGTGATACAAATTAACCATTATTATTCATTTTTTTATTTATTGAATAATAATATGATAAAAACATAAAAAATATCTCTTAATGTTAATAATGTCGAAAATTTCAGTGATTTTTTACCCATTTCTCCTTTTCTATTTATTTTTAAGTACGAAATGCAGAAAAATACAATATTACTTCTGTTTTACGTTTCCGATGTTTTATCCATACATTTTTTTACAAAAAATCATAGCGCTATACGAAAAATGCAAAAGTATATAATTACAAAAATTTCAATTTCTGAAATAATAAAAAATGTTGGAGAGTCTAAAAAAGTCATCAAGAATCGTGAAACACGCAATTTCTTCAAATTGTTTATTTATATGTACGAAGCAAGTGGTTTTAGAGTGAGGGTAGAGGGGAGGTCAACTACAATACAATGTATAAAATCCTGGAGTAACTCAAGGCCCGGATAGCTCAGTCGGTAGAGCATCAGACTTTTAATCTGAGGGTCCAGGGTTCAAGTCCCTGTTCGGGCGATTTTTTTTCCTCCGGTTATTTTTATTTTTTTAAACTTGTAGCGTATTGTAGCTACATGTTAAACGGTATAAATTATAGAATTTGTATACTGTATAATTTTAAACTGAAATTCTAAAATAACGTCATCTGTAAAAAATATTCAAGTTCGAATTCTCTACGATTTTCTGGTCTTGAAGAATTTTATTCTTTTAGCATACGTTAAAAATCGCGAAAAAGAAAATGTAATTTTGTTACGAAAAATAAATTTAGAAATCACATTCATCCGAAAAAATTAAAAAACCTCAGTAAAAAAACCGTTAAGGTAAGGAAATAAAAATGTAACTCGAAAGTCGAAACAAATCCACAATAAAAATACGAGATTCCCTGAAAACTCGAGATTACTCAGTGACGCTACCCGTATTTTTCAAGTCATCGTCAATTCGTTCTCGGTAGAGTAAAGAGATGATAAATAAGCTATGGGAATGTCATTTTATCCGTTGGAAACGATCACTGCTCGTGGAACAGTGGTTATTAAGTAGCGTCACATGACCGGAAGTAGATTCACCGCTTTCCCCCTTCCTCCCTCGCCGCGCCTCGCGCGTTCTATTTCCCTCCCTCTTTCGGTTGTTCTGCAGCTCGCGAGCGCGCTCATACACACACGCGCACACACTCACAGGTATGCGTTTCCGCGGCATGTGCATCAGCATTCGTGACCTTGCCTTCTATTAACCCGGCGAATTTATCGTTTCATTAACGTGAAATTCGACCATTCGCGGAAATACATTACTCGAAACAAGCATTTTTTGAAACTTTCGGCCTAGAAACGACGGTTGATTGGATTACATGCTTCGTAAACGGAAGACTCGATACCGCATCCAATCACATCAAGTTTTTCATAAATATGATGTAACGGTCACGTGAGTGACGACGAGGGGGGAGGGAAGGGGCGTTCTCGACAAATTTTATCTGTGATTCAAATTTTGATCGATCAAGTTTTCTAATTTCTAGGGAGACGCATTTGCAAATTATTGGGATATCGGAGTTGCCTATTCTGAATGAATGGCCGCGTAAAGAGACGCGTCTCGGCTCGTTTGCGGTGGCAGCCGTACATCGTGATGATCGCGATCGTGCGAGTTCCAACTTAAAAGGGAAGCTGCTGTAGGTGTAGGCTGCAGCAACGGCCAACAAGCGGGCGGATGCGACCGCTCGTTTCCGGTGGTCTCGCTTTTCTCTCTTTCTCTCTCTCACCCCTTTTATCGCGTCTTTCACGTGTGTGGACACACACGCACAAACGCGCGCGGCGTTTCTCGCTCCCAACTAGCAGAGAGCATTTTTTTCCCTGGTGACTTCGAACCTTATAAAATGACCTTCCAAGGAGCGTTTGAGAATTCAGTCTTACAATGGCATATTTCTCAACTCGTCCAGAAGGAGCTTTTTTTGCCAAGCATCAAGTTTGCGATGCGAGTTTCGCAATATTGCATTCCTTGTTAAAGCGAAATAAAGTTTTTTGTACACACAGAAAAAAATTTTTGGTTGCAGCAGCCAAATTATTTTATAAAATATGGACCAACCAAAGTTTTGGGTACGAAAACCAAAATTTTAGTAGGTGCATAAACTAAATGAATAGTTGCTGGAACCAAACATTTCTCTTCGTGTAGAGATGATGGAGTCGTGAGGTAACTGAATTTTTTTCTAAAGATTTTTTAAAGTACTTTTTTCTTGATTTTTTAGAGTGTATTTTCACTTTACTCTTTGAATTCCTTCGAGTAGAATTTCACTCAAAAAAATTGAGTGGATTAATCGCTCGTTTTTACGAGTGAAATTCCACTCGAAAGAATTCAGAGAGTACATCGAGTCAAAATAGAGTGATTTTTAATTTTTTTATAGTGAAAAGTCACTCAAAAGTAATGAATTTCACTCCTGTTGAAGTGAAGCACAATTTATTTTTTAGAGAAGGATTAGATTTGAATTAAAGAGTGAAATTTAACTTTTCTAACTCTTCTTGAGTTTTATTACTGGGAATCAGTTACTGAAAAATTCAAATTTCAGAGATTCGTTTAGTGAAAAGCTTCAAATTTTTTTTGGAACTTGTTGGTTTTACAATTGAAAATCAACATGCATGATTTTAATTGGTTTCTTGCAAGAAGAGCTTTATTCCAATTGGTCAGTTTTCGAGAAATCGATGTTTTTATGTTGTATGATACATTAGGTAACTTTTTAAAAACAATAAATATTATTTTAAAAGCTAGATAAAATCAAAAGATGACAAATGAAATTATTCTTCACAGTATATTCATGTAAAAAATCGATCTCAATTGATCGGAATTCATATAAAAATGTTATCCTATATATGCATAATTGTTACGACAATTCTTTATAGCGACTTTTTAAATTCATATTTTATAAAAAATGGAACTAAATGCATTTTTCCGGAAAATCATAAACAATTTCCATTGAAAAAACTGTTTGCTTTACAATACACGTTTTCGAATTCATAATTTTAGAAATACATTTCGAAATATGGGAAGATTTTTTTGTTGGAATCTTCGGAAATAGAAAAATTAATTTGGTTATAAATAATTTATTGTCTTTTTTTTTTCATGATCAAGTGTAGCAATATTTCAGAAATTCAGATTGAAGGCCATCTGGAAAAATTCTTTTTAACGTGTCTTGGACATTTTTACAAATTCTGGTTAAGTTCTTCAAAGTGTTAAAAGTCTTCAGAAAATAAAATTATCTAAATTGTCGAGAATGTGTAAATGTAGACATATGTTTCTAAGCTCTAAATGTAACATGTTCTCAAGTATTTCAACGTTTTACTACTTCATTCATATTCTAATATCAAGTGAAAAAACGTTTTTATCGCTACAAGTCTCCGCCCAACTTGAAAGCCAATCGATGATTGGCCGAGTTAAAACTGTAAATAACTTCTTAATTTTTGCAAATTTCGAAAAGCGACAAAAGAAAAATAGTTTTGGAATTTCACAAAGAATTACCAGTTTCAAATTCAGTTCTAGGAATCCAACAACGAAAGATTTTGACTTCTCGCGTGATGCTGGAAATTCTAACACGCAAAATCAAAAAACTTAGAAATTTTAAATCTTATCCTCATCAATAAAAAATTTTCCATTGTTCAAAAACTCAAAAATAATAATTTCCACGCCTACCGTTCGACGAAATAATCCAAATATTTTTCCAAAAAACGTTTCAAGAGAGCTCTCCAAAATTTCACGTCCGTCACCATTTTTTTCCAACGACGACGGGAGGTTATCGCACGAAACTTCTTAATCTCCATCAGAATGTGTGTTATTTTCAAAGCCGCGTTCGCCGAGAATTGTTTTTCGTCGTTATTTTCCCGAAAGTTTTTCATCCACAAAAAACACATCGCATGGAAATAAAGCATTTGGTTGTGAAGATGCAAGAATGAAACATGGATATTGTAACGTGCTTTTTATTAATAATGGTAACAAGTGAAATGTAGGTAATGACAATACATATAGCTTGATAAAATTTGTTTTCAAATATATATTTACAAGACATATACAGAGCGTGCGTAGTCCTTAACAATTTAAAGGAGTTTTCCATTCCGCTTTCCTTCTCGTAGCGCTTCACAAAATCATGTTTTGTGACGCAGTTTTTTTTGTTAACGATCGCGAGAACCGAGGATCTCAGTATAAATTTCAGTCGAGGGAATTCGTTTCTTCATCGCCGCGTTCGTGCTTTTTTCTCAATCGAAAAACATCCAAAATGGATCTTATTTCGAATTCGTTGGAAAATTTCAATTTCTAAAATCGTGTCGAGAAAATTTTTCAACGGATTTCACGGTTTCTATTTTCCGAGTGTATGCTTTCCTCTCAACGATAATCGGCGCGAAATAATAATAAAAAAAAGGAGAAAAAAGGACGCCTCGCGTTTGACAATCGTATTGAACTCTACCTAACTACGTAATTATTTTATAAATCGAGTATAACATGCGTCGTCCCGTTTACTTGTCGCCTGTTATTTTGCAATAACTTGGTAAGTCTGACGAAAAAGGAGAATCAAAAAAAAATGAACGAGTTGAAAGTATGAAAATTCGTTTCGCGTACCGAAAAAAATTGAGGGTGAAAGTAGGATCACTCAAAATCGTTAAGCGGGTTGCTCCAGCTAATCGTGAGTTGGCGAGCGAGGACGAAGAAATGAAGAAACAAAGAAACGACAGGGACCCGACCTTTTTTGTGTTTTTCGACGATAAAAAAATATGTACTCGCGCGCCGCGAGAAGGAGGAAAAATATCGGAAAAACGCCTGCCGTTTCTTTCTTTTTCTTTAAAACATTCGCGTCGACAAAACGTCCGCAAGACTAGATAATACTGGAAAAAAAGTTTTATTCGAAAACACTCGTCTCTCATTCGCCCGTGGAACGGTGCCGCTAAGGTTCAAAATAATGAAATAAAAGTAACCTTAATGGCACGGTTTCTCACCCCGGAAAAATTAGAACCCGTGAGTTACTGAATTCTGAACAAGTTTGTGGAAACTCTCTCGGGAAAAACTAGATTCTAACAAGTTTTTATGAGATTTCATAAAAATATTATCAGGTTACCTAAAAACTTGTAACAAATTCCAGGAACTTTCAAGTTCCAACTCTGCTAGGGATTCTGTTTCGATAATCGACTCACTGAAAAAAAAAACTCCGAGTTAACGCGTTTCTGTTGGGACTTTCGTGATATGCGACGATGGGAAACTCGGAAAATGCTATTCGTGAACCAAATTCGGTTTAGCTGGATTCTCAGAGTGATTTTTTACTCAAACAATTCGAGGTTTCCATCCTAAAAATCTGTAGGAATTTTACCCATCTCATGATTGCAATTTTTCTATACTTCAGTGTTGTATAACTCCAAATTCGCATGTAACTTTATTATTAAAGAACGTAAAGATACGAAATTTGTATGTAAAAACTGACGTCCTCGTACAAAGAATCTTGAATAACTTATATTCTGAAATGCATGTGACCTGGAGCGAGGAAACAAACTCAATTTGCCTCAAGGACATTAGAATGTGAGCCATAATTATCTCAGATGGAAGACTCAAGTCCTCGTTCCAGGTCACGTTTATGTGTAATTAGAAAAATTAGGAACTTGGGAATTCAAATCTAAAAAGTGAAAATAGAATAAAAAATATCAGAAAACTTGTCTGTTTCAACGTCTAACTTGAAGAGAAAAATTCGAAAAAATTATACATATTTCCAGACATTAAGCTCTTATAAGTACGTAAATACGATTGAAAAAGATTGAACCGAAATTATTGAATGCCATAGTATATACAGTTATCAAGAGTTCACCTTAACGAAAAAATCCCCTGATCAAAGAAATTAGCGTGTGTAACATTTTGAAAGTCAAAGTAAAAAAAGAAAAAAAAATGCAGCAGCAGTCGCACTAGTTTTCCTAGCATCAAAAAATGACCCCGACTTCAGTGTGAGCGAAGCTATTTTGTAAAAAAGGAACATAGCTTCGACTCTTTAAAATACCCGAGAGCTAAACGCCTAAAAATCAAGCCTCGTTTCAACCCCAAAATCGTAACTTTTAGACATGGTTTCGAGGCCGAAACGAGAAAAAATCCTCGGCTTTGCCTCGGACTTTAACTCTTAATTTCGGCAGAATCTTGATAAAAATTGAAAACATGACATGCTTCGTTTCCCATTTCATCGTCGACTAAAAATTCTCCCCCTCCCCTCAATAAGGATTCCCAACTTGATAAATACGAATTTGGCACACAAACGGTTGCCACAATCGGGTGATAAAAGTCCCAACAGGAATCACGTGCTCAGTGGACATTCGCTCCCACACATATGTACGCATTAGCCACTTTCGCTCTTAATATTTATCGACGCTATAATGGCCGATAAGCGCGCAGCCGACAAAGAATCCATTAAACATTGTAAATCGCAAAGAAGTGGAATGCGAGAAGATACAAGACGAAATAATAAAGAAACGAGGAAAAAAAACCAAAAAAACAACAGTCGAACAAAAAAAAACAAAAAAAAAAGAGCGTTCGTTATCCCCCTTTTAGATTCTTTGCCGAGCGCACCTCGAATCCCGCGACTCCTTCCGGATAAGAGCTCCGAAATAAAAGAAACGCCAGCTCTGCGCAAACTCGCGATACGCCCCACGAATAAATTAACTGTAGAAAAGTTTTGTTCTTTATACAAATTGTAATATACAATATATAATTTTTAGTTCTGCTTCTTCAATATATTTATATATTTATAATAGATATAATCTATACGGTAAACGAAAAATTCGTCGTCACTTTCAACACTAAAAACAACAATGTCGCGACTCTTAACCCCCCTCCCACCCCTTCCCTTGCTTGTACACTTTCAAATTCCCCTCCCCTCCCCTCCCCTCCCCCCCACACACACAAAGTGAAAAATAATAAATAAAACAACTCTCTTTCTTTCTCTCTTTTCCTCACATACACACTCACATGCACTCTTTCTCTCTCCGGTTCGTCTTAAATGCAACTCTTGTACTAGCGCGACGGACGATTGCTCCCCCGCGTCGCGCGAAATTTACAAGTGTCGGATATGGCCCCACCAACTTGTTTTGCCACCCAAAGGACGCTTTTTGGTAGGCCAGCTAAGCGTGTTCTGCTCCTCGATCTACCTTATCGATCCTCCACTCCTCAACAGGGCAGAACCTGCCTGGCAGCACTACCTTTTATATCTAATGAGAGAGTTTGGCCATCGCAAGCGAAACTTGGATCGGATTAGTATCGAAAAAATTGGTCGTCAGTGTGTTATCTAGCTCGAATTTGTCACCGATAGTGCAATGCATTGATAACTATTTTTTGTTAGAGCGTTCTAGCCGTTGGAACGAATTGGCGATTAAAGAGAATTTCGGTGCGACGATTATGATCTAAACTAGACAGGTCTATATCTCAGGCTTTTTTTATCTATTTGAGTTTCATGAAATGTTTAGATAGGAATATGATAGGAATCGTCGAAGAAATGACCTTAATCTTATTGTCAAGATATTGGGTTAAAGTTGTGTTGACACGCGATGCACTGCTCTCAAGTGGATTTTTTTCCTTATTTGATGTTATCAGTTTCACTGTACGACAAATTTCAAATAACAACTTTGTATTTGGAAAATAGTAACAAAAATGGAATCTACGCTAAATTTGAAGACACACTTATTCGAGTAGTCTACTAAAAAGAGAGAAAAGATGAAAAAAATTTTTGAGACCCCAAGACACGTGTATCTTTAAATTTAGTGAAAATTCTATTCTAGCCTCTATTTTCTATGGAGAAATTTTTTCATCTGGCAACAGCGAGCAAAGGTTGAAATCATAATCCATTAGAAGCTTGTACCCCAGACAAAGTTTTTCAAAATTCTTACCAGGAAGAAGCTTCAAGACTCTTTTGAGGTATTGCATCACATGAAAACATAACTTCTCCCCCATCAACTCAACAAACAGTGTAAAAGGCCCGTAAACTGTTGCCATTGGAGTTATAAAAAACAGTACAATATTTTTTTTTGCAAAAACTTGTAAAAATGTTCTTCAACTGACAAGGCACCGTGATAGTTGTTGAAAGATTAAAAATTTCCGAGCAGAATGAATAGTTACCAAAAAACTTGTAACGAATTGGAGACTTTCGGGACCTCGCGAGTAAAAGAAAATTTTTACAAATTTCACTACGTGTTTGTCTCGTGGTTGGGCGAGGAGAATCAGTTGGCGGAGGCGCAACGAAATAAACAAAGTTGCCCGGAAGGAAGGGAGGAAAAAAACAGTCAACAACGCACACGGACAACGGTCAACAAGATGCGCGACAAGGGTGTCTTTGAAAAAATAAAGCATCATCAGAGTTCGGGCGTGTCTAGGAGTCTTTTCTCGGGGTCGAGGGCACTGTTTTGGTGATGGTGGTGGTTGTGGTGGTGGTGGTGATGGTGGTGGTGGTGGGCACTGGAGGATGAGGAGGGCTCGCACCGGCATCCCTGAGCGGCGTACCTGGCGTAGCAGGCCTCGCAGACGGTGACGCAGCCCTTGAGCGGCCAGTAGCAGAGGAGGCAGGGTAGGATGAGGGTGAGGGCGCCAAGGCATGCCCAGCGTGCGGCCCTGCGGTTGCCGGTGCAGGAGCAGGGCTCGTCGGCGCAGCTGGCGCCCTCCTCGTTGCCGTCGACGCCGCCGCTGCCGTCGGCGCAGTGGTAAAAGAGTCCTTTGGCGCAGCACAGGCACGAGGCGTAGTCGAGGGCGGTCTCGGCCGAGCAAAAGCACGCGTTGTCGCAGAGCCATCGGCTCGGCAGCGGTGGCGGTTCGCGGCAGGATTCGCAGCGACACCGCCCGCAGTGCTCGCACATAATCGAGAGGCTGGCAGCCTCCGCGGGGCCGGCCCCTCTTCTGCGACTCTGGGGGGTGCCCCCTTGCCAGTGGGGCTGCTGGCCCCCCGAGGGTTGCTTGGTGAAGGACACGGGCTGCTTCGTGATGGGCGCGCCACCCCCCAGGGGCGACGACGCCTGCAGCAAGAGCGCATGGTGGTGGCTCTGCTGCTGTTGCTGCTGTTGCTGCCGGTGCAGCAGCAGCCGGGACTTGTGCAGAGGTAGCAAGAGCCGCTGCTGGGCCCGCCTTTCCGATTTCTTCGGGCACTTGGGGCACTTGTCCTCGGGCCCGGGGTTACTCGTATCCCTGCTGGACTGGTGCCGGAAGGGCGTCTCCACGTACTCGTTGACGACCCTCTCGCCATCCGGCCGTGGCACGGCTAGCGTCACCTCTGACCCCGCGGTCGTCGTCGCTGCTGCCGTCGTCGTGGGGCTGTTGCCCAACAAGCCGGCGTCAGCAGCGACATTGTTGCTCCTGGCGCTGCTGCTGCGAAACGAGGCGCTCGTGGTCAGTGCTGTCAGAGGCACCGTCACCGGCCCGTTTCCGAGGAGGCTGCCGCCGCCGCCTTCCAAAAGCCGCGGGGGCGGCAGTGGCCGGCTGTGGTCGTGCCCGTGGACTCGGGGCAGGCTTGACGAGGAGGCCGAGGCCGACGGGGACGTCCGCGACATCGGCTCGAGGAAGCCGAGCGTTAGCGGCGGGCTCGTCGTGTTAGCGTTCGTCTGCTGTTGCTGATGCTGCGGTGTCGAGGGCACGAACGGGCGCTCGAACTGCTCGCTAGCCCATGGCCGCTGCTGCGAGCCAACCCCGTCGTCCGTTCTAGTGCGCACTGCCCGGCCCGCGCGAGGAAGTAGCGCTCCCGGCGACGACGGCGTTCCATTAGCAAGGGTACTACAGCAATTTGCTCCGCGGCCGCTTCCTCCCGACCTCGCGACGCGCGCTTCATCCCCACCTGCAAGCACAAGAATTTTTTTCTTACAGTCGTTGCGTTTTTTGCATAGGCTTATCATAAAAAAAACCTGGAGATGAAAAAATATCAGGAAACTTCAACTTGAAACGTGCTCAGCAGGGTTTGGTGCGTTGTCTTGTCGCACACCATCGCAAGTTGTTTTTCTTTTTTACATTCAGTGTGAATGTGAATAAAAGCTTAGACTGTCATTCATGACTTAATTAAGTTATTATTTTCAAAAACTTTTTTTTTTACAGTGTCAAAATCCAGCCATTAAAATAAAATGTGATGATTCACTTTTCTCCTCTGTAATTGTTATGCTATAGTCTACGCCCGAATAAAACTTATAAGACAAAGTCAAATTTCACGTCAATAGAATTAATCCAAATTGTGAAACAAGTATTATTAATTTTCCAATTCGAGTCAGATTCCACTTCATTAGAGTGATTTTTCTCTCTTTCTGGAGCTAAAATCCATTTTAATACATTCAGAGCATTCTAAGAAAGTTTTCTATATGCATGTATGACACTTGAAATGCCTTACATTATATAGCTTACGCCCAAAAATACTGTTTTCAAATGTTACGAAAAATTCATGTTTTAGAACTTTGAGGAAAATTGCATCAACTCCAAATGCAGATTGTTGAAAGAAAAAAGCCGCAAAAACTGGGAAATTCGCGTTCTTCTCGTTTTGCTTTTCGATTCCCGCGGCGGCGTTTTATCGAGACGTTGCCTAACGAGCTCTATAATTACACTATGAACAATTTGTGAAAACTTCAAGTGAGATAAACATGTTGCCGGAACAACCGAAACGCTGTATTTTATGTTCAGGGGATTTTCGGCGATGGCTTTAAACTTCACCAAACGAAAGAGTCCAATGATTAAAGGTACTGTTGAACTTGAGAAAATAGTGAAAACTGAAATTACGTTTAAAAAACCAAAAGTGCTTTTCCAAATTATAAAATTATTCTCAATTGTTTTGTAACATTAATTTTCGTTTTTGACACTCTATGGAAAATAAATAAACTCATTTTTTTTAGTATATCTGTATGTACGAAATTCAAAATGTACGATAATTTTCAAAATAATCATGTTCTGAGGAAACAGAAATTTATATTTGAAAAACTTAGGTTACGACTTAATATTAAGGTTTCTCGGTTTTCCTTTTTTTTCATATTTCGATTATCAGACTTTCTTCTGCAGTGTGAATTATTGATAAAAGAAGGATAATTTAAATTATAATTAAATACCGGAATCAAAGGTTGGCCTCGAAAATTATGACTGAAATAAAAAATGTCTTAAAACTGAAAATTTTACTTTCCATTATTCATACATAATAGAAATTTGGAAGTATAAAACCTGCAATCTGAATCTGAAACGCAATATTACAAATTTGAAATTCAAAGTATGAGAATGTGAAATTTTAAAAATATAGACTTGAATGCTGCAGGTTTGGAATCGAAAATGAGATATGCATCATTTCGATCAACGTATTTGCATATTTATGCATACTTGAAAATTCGAGATATCAAAAAAAAGTATGAGGTCGAAAAATTCTTTTCATACTTATGGGAGTATTTCAAATATTTTATTGGCTTAATCTTGAAAATTTCAAATATTTCAATTCTGACAAATAAAAAGAATAACTTTCAAAAATTTAGAAAATATCACATTCATGTTTAAAATATTCAAAATAAATGAACCCAATATAAATATGTGAAAGATGAAAATTTAGGATTAAATTTACACGAAGAAAATGTAATGATTGCATTAAATGAAAAATGTTAAAGTTTGACAATTTGAGATTCGACTTTTGCGGTTTTTGAACGAAAATTCAAAATTTCAAAATTATCAATGTTCTTTTTTTTTAAATCACTACTTAAGAATTCAAAGATTTTCAGTTGTCCAAATCAGCCAGCTAGAGAGAATTAAAAACAAAACTCTCAAATCATGAATTCTCACATTTATAAATTTATGAATTTACAAATTCAACCAATCTTCATTTTTGAAAATTTCGAACTCAAACAACTTTGTATTCAAGTTATACGAAATTTCTAAACATCAATATAAAAATTTCAAAATTTAATAACACAGCCTTGAAAATATTAATAGGATTTACAAATCCGACATGATTCAAAAAGTTTTCAAGAATAAAAAACTGACAATATTCGTTCCTCAAAATCGAGCTGAAAAAAAAAATACAAATACAAATATATAGCAATTCAAAGTTTCTACATAATTGAAACTAAATTGGGTTAGAAATTATAAAAAGTTAATATATAAATTGCAAACTTAATATTCAAGCTATCAGAAAAGCTTTATCGATATAAAAATTTTATCAAAACACACCTCAAAATTCATAGTCATCCACAACAAGAAAAAAATAATCAGTACAGCTTCTAGATTACAACTTTTTTCAAAGATTGTTTTTCAACAAATGCGTAATCTAATTTTACGAATGATATGGATATTTTTTTTTACAATGAAAAAAAGTTGACTACATATAGTCAATACCGTCACAAAATTTATCACTCATTAGTCAAAACAAATATCGAAAATTATTATTCTGAGTAACCAATCTTCTCAAATTTTTTTACGACACGAAAACAGATGTTGTGATGTCTCACAAATAACTGTAAATCGCGTCTACATGATCTAAAATAAATTTTTGTTCGCCAACTCAGTGGCAAAAATGCTCGTTTTCTCTACGATCGCCTTCAGCTCACGTTGCAACCTTTTGATTCATTTGAAAAAAGTGAAGATTTCAAGCATCGTGGGAGAAATTCAATTTCTCCCACAACTCGCATTTTCACAAAAGCCATCTTGAAACTTATATTGCAAACTTTGAGTCCGCAAAAACAAAAGTCCTTTCTGCATCCATCGAAAAACGTACTAATTCCACACTATTTATGCGCAATATTTTGGCACATTCGTTTGTCCACTTCCCCAACATAATCAGACCATAATACTTTAGTGCTTTTCTTCTTAAAAAACGATAAAAATGTTTTTTTAACTTTCAAAAAAACATGACCACAGCACCATTACGTTGAGATTATGTTGATGTTTCGCGAAAATATTGCAAATAAACAGTAAAAACCTAGGAATACCATTCGCTAATGCTCGAATGTATCGCTCCCCTCCCCTTAAGGAATCTACCATCATATTACAGTGTCACAAACGTAAATTGAAAATTCCTCGACGCACCAGCGCGTTTACTCGGGAGGAGAAAAAGGTCGAATTCGAGTGTATATATTTCTGGCAAGGAAATAATGAAAAGAAACCGTGGACGCGAGAAAATCCTCGGTCGCATCAGGTAAAGTCAGGTCGAGCGAGGCGGTAGTAGGCTTATTGTGAATGGGCGCTTCCCGGGAATTCGAACAGATGTTCGGGCCCCGAGCAGCTGTTGGGGTCCCCGGGATCTGGACGATCCCGTTTTCGGGCCTCTCTTCTTTCTTTCCTGCGATCCCCCTTCCCCGCTACGCCGCCCTTCATTTTTCATTGTCAGGTTCCTCTCGTCGTTCCTGGCGCATTTTTTTTCTTTTTTACACGCTCTCACGAACAAGTTGCGTGAATCACGGAAATTCGCGGAGTCATGAAATCCAACTCATCGCGAGTCTCTTATCTGCCCCCGCAACTTCTAGCCCCGATCGACCGGAAATAGTGTCGTCGAGTGTCGAGAAAGAATCTTATCGGAGTCACGTTTTGACCGATTATATACGCTGTTACGTACGAGGCGATTCTCGAAATACGGATCGTTTATCAGAAATCGGAGATCTGTAATTCCAACATTTTATTTCCACATACGTTCGGCATTACAGTTAGTTCAAGTCTAAATTTGTATCTGAATAATGCTAGTTTTTGATTGTGAAGAAGACAACTTTGTTGTATTGATATTGAATCATTAATAATTTAAAATAGCACTAACGAGATTTGAAAATTATATGAATAAAACGATACTGACTAAATTGCGAATAAGTTATTTACTTTTCATTGCAGTTTCACGTCTTTTTTTGCAACGGTGAAATCCGACCGGATTCCGGCATATTTTAGAATTCTTTGATATTATTTCTTCATAGTTTTGTATGCCAGTAATTTAAAATCTAAATTTATATATGAATAGTATTAGATTTTGATATTTTAGAGGTTTTTGTTCCGATATTTCGGTAAATACGAGCGAAACCTTTTTTGTATTGATAATTGACCTTTTTAAAATGTTAAAATTTTAAAAATATTGAACCATCAACAGTTTAAAATTAAATGATGAGCGTATTATGACACTAAAAAAATTGAAAATAAATTACTTCCATCAAATTAACAACCATTTTTATTTTGATGTCTTTTTGCGACAGCAAAATCTGACCGTGTTTCGGGAAAATAACCACGCTCACCCTTTAGCTACGTATTTTCCTTTTTTTTTTCACTTTTGCACTCGCGGGCAACCTGATTTTGTAATCACAAATTTTTTATTAATCAGAAAAATCACACATAATTTAAATAATGACTAGTATGTTAGTTCCTAAATCGATGCTGGCCTTAAAAAAATGTATTCATACACAGAAAAAGTTAATTTTAATAGAGCGAGTGATCGATTTTGAAAAAGCTGTTTTTATTATTGAATCTCAGTTAACTTTAACTTCTAAAAATGAGCTCTATTTCGCTCAAAAAAGAAAAAAATATAAATAAATAACTGCACTACTTTAGAGCAACTTTTCAGTTTTCACTTTTAAATATGTGTCAAATAAAACTTCCATTAAAAAAAAAAAAAATAATTGCATTATCTTGGATCGACCTTTCAGCCCTAGATAAGTGTAGTATTTTCACTTTTATTCGGAGCAAAAATATACCATTAGAGATTTTAAATGAAAAACTGATAAGACAACTCATTAGGTATGTCGAAAACAAAAGGCTCGACCGAAAACTCAATTTCAGTCACACGCTTGTATTGGAAACATTAATTTTCTGCGCTTGAAATTTTATATTTTTTTCGAGACTCGCCAAATTTAATTTTTTGATTGCTGAATTCTTTTCTTGCCATCATAAATAAATTCTTCTATATTTTCAAATATTTTTATACATATATCACAATCAATAAAAAGTTAATGAAATCTTACTCGCAATTTTCGTTTTTTTTCGTTTTTTTTTTTTTTTTTATGACGCCAATTCATAGAGAGTAATTATTTATCAAAGTGCCGTTGAAAAATTATAATGTCTAATAATTCTTCAATACTACTATCATCGTTGACAAAAATGTATAGAATTTTTCCTATATTTTCATTTACGAAAACTTCGTGTGGTAATTGAGTTGTAACCTAGTTATTCAAAGATGAACCTTTTTCATTACATTTTGTAGAAAAATGAAAAATAATCGACACGTGTTTTTTTATTTTCCTCAAATATGATTGTTTTAAAAGTTATTGCGAGTCTTGAGTTTGAGCTACATAGATAAAGTGAGCATTTAAATAACATAATGCTGTATTTTTTAGAGAACTGTACCTCCGTCAATTTTCATGATAAAGCAAATAGAAAAAATACGTAGCTTTCAATTTTTCGTGGATCATTTAAAACAGCAATAAAAAAATCAACTTCTAGATTGAATTTCGAAGATTTTATAACATTAAGAACATTTACAACGACGAAAAAAAGTGAAAACTAAGATATAAAACTCATTGAAACTGAAGATTTTGAACTTTGAATTAAACATCAGTTTACCTCTGAATAAATAAACATTTACAAATATTTCAATTTATATAAAGGTTTGAAAATCAAATACTTTTGGAGTTAGTTTTAGTTAGTTTTTTTTTCTTAGTTTTACAAAAACTCTCAACAATAATTTTCACATTCAAAATACATAAAAATCATTATTGAGTAGGTAAGTAAGGTATTTAAATAAATTTTTGCATAGAGTCTACAATAAAATTTCCTCTTATTATTTCATCCTTCATTCTACTCATTTTTTGCAAGGATACTTAATGCCTTAATTATCGAAAGAAAAATTTTTAATTATAAAACTTGAATCAAATTTTCCCTAGTCGCACAAGATTTCTAAGAATACACATGCAAAAACTCCAACATAAGTGTACCGTTTCCTGTAGTACGGAAAATTCAAAAAATATTTTCCCACTGATTTGAAATTTTGTATATTAACAACAAAACCATTTGAAGGAGTTAATAGAATTTCAAATCAAAGGAGTTCCTACAGTATGCGTGGAAAAAATATCAACAGGTGACAATCTTCCTATTATCTCAAAAAGTACTCTACAAATAATAACCAAGTCATTACTAATTTGCCACTTGTCTTTTTCACATTCTCTCCCCTCACTCAAAGCTACTACCTACGTATCACCCAGTGAATACCAAAGATCAGATTGTGACACACTCTTAACTTAAAAAAAGTGAGAATATTTTACTTAATTGATGGAATTCCACTGATTTACTAGTGAATATTTACTGATGGAAGCACTGAAGTTTTACTTTTTCAGATTCAAAAAGCAGAAACCAGTGCCATTCCCCTGATTTCTCAGTGAAATTTTTTCCTCGAAGTAAAAATTCGTAAAAATTTCCACCTACTGATCAAATATGCCTAAAAATACGGCTCATTCAACAACAAATTTGCGAAATTCCACTCTCACTGATCCAAAAAGTTCATTCTCAAACACGCCCTTCTTTCTAAACTCAAACCAGCGAGATTCCACTGATTCTCGGTGAAAAAATGTACTGAAAATCTAAATCTTCATGATTGAACGACTTTAAATTATTTCATGTTCAGCGATGATTCCAAAGGATCCTCAACATTGACAAACGTCCCAAAGATATAATCGCAAAGTAGAGGCACCGCTCTTTTTCGGTATTTCCGCGGAGGCTTCTCTCAATGAGGGAGGGTCCTTTATTCATCATCCTCTCCTCTTTGGCCTCTTTATTCATGAAGGGACGAGTACTGACGACAGAGCCAGATACGGCGAGAGAGACACGAGCCTGCACGAGCCGCCGCTCTGAAAGTAGGCCTTCGAATGGCGTGGGTGAGCCAAGAGGAGAGTGGGCGCCGCCGTCGCTACCGGTTTGACTCGAATTATTTTCGTTCCTTTTTTTCGCCGGCCAATAATATACGCATATATAAAGGGACAGAGAGGAGGGGCGGGGGGACCATTTTTTTCGATTCCAATCGAGGGAGAATACAGAAAAAAGGGGGAAGAAACAAGCGGACCATTGATCACAGACCGCACGAAAAGGAATACGCGACTATCAGCGACCGATTGCCACGGGTCAGAGCCTGTCAGTCACTATACGCGCCGATAAGCCGCGAAATTTTGTAAGCGATAATGAAAATGTGGGAACTCGCTCGTGTATTTTCCGTGAGCGTAACCGTGGTCGAAGACGTCCAGGGCGGTTGACGTTTCGCCCGGCGGAAGTGGCCGTCTCGAAATTCAATCCCGAAGAGAAACTCCGGCCAAATGAAGGTTTCCAGGTCGTCGGAAACCGAGCACTCGGTGTTATTTCCCAGAAAACAAAATATCCCACCCGAGACCAACGCGTTGCAACGGAATCGACGATGACACTATAGCTCCTGATAGCTCCGACTTTTGGAAAATAACGCGAAAAACAAGCGCATGAAAAAGGGCAATTAAAAGGAAAACTATCTTAACATACACAGTACACAAAATTATTTACGCACAGCAAGTTCGCAGGGTGGCGAATAATCCAAAATATCGGCGATTCCATGCGCGGATTGTACTACAACACGGCCGACGCCCGGTTTTTTAAATTTCGCGGGCGAATAAGCGTGATGATGCGCGCGCAGCGAATGCCGTATATCGACTGACCGAACAGAAGGAGTAATATTCCTGGTAGAGGGGAGGGTGAGGAGGCAAGGGACGGGAAGGAAGAAGGCGTTGTGTGGCGAGATGCGGGCATAAAACGGCTCTCTCGTGGGAGCGGGTTGTCACAGGGAGGAGGAGAGGGTGGGGGAGCAGCTTGCGGTCGAGGACCCGTCGCCGCCTGGCGGTGCCGTGGCGAACCAGTCGGGCGGCTCGGCAAGCTTTTTATGAATGGATGGAAGCTATCATTCAAGTTTCGAGTTGAATGAAAACATTACCACCACACCGTGGTGTGTTCCAAGCCGCGCCGCGCCGAACTCTGGCACGTCGTTGTGTGGTGTGTGCCCGACGACCTCCCGACGGCCATTGCTTATCGGCGGGATATTCGAACGCGTCAACACCGCGCTCTCTCCGCACGATAACGAAAATCACAGAAAATTACGCGCCGTCAAAGACCGGCTTCATCGTCGTAAGGCGAGATTTTTTTACATTCGTTCCCCTCTCTGCGTTTTTTTTCAACCAGCGCCCCCTCCCCCCCCTAACATCCCACTCAATCGGCCCCTCTCTTTCTCTCTCTCTCTCTATCCCTTGCATTCCGTCTCGTATTTCCTCTCGTACAAGTTTCTTCGACACCGGATGCTGCTGCCGCCGCCGCCGCTCCGCTGGGGGAATTGGCGGAGCGAGCTTTTTATGGAATATATCGCGCGTCCGGGGGCTCGAAATTTCCGAGAGTTGGTGTGTTTCTGATGGAGAGAACGAATGAGAGAAGTGAGAAGAAGGAGGGACGAGGATAAAGAAAAAAAAG
Organism: Platygaster orseoliae; assembly: GCA_030522825.1. Taxonomy (NCBI): domain Eukaryota; kingdom Metazoa; phylum Arthropoda; class Insecta; order Hymenoptera; family Platygastridae; genus Platygaster; species Platygaster orseoliae. The sequence goes on along the minus strand of JAPYZL010036420.1, from coordinate 13,745 downwards.
GCGAGTAACGCAAAAGGTCCGGGGGGACAACGGAGTCAAAGACTCGCTCGACGGGGAGGATGGGTAGAATGAAAAGAGTAAATGTTTTCAGGCTTGCGTCGTATAGCAAGGCTCCCAGGAAGGTCGACTGCCTTCGTTGCCGGCGCATGCGCGGCCAGATACGAGGAGCCGACTGGTTGTTGACCAAGTCGACTTTTGGCGAACAAGGTTCATTCATTGGCATTCAACCGCGGGCCATCATCGTCACGAGCGGACTCGTGACGATGATGACGATGATGATGAGTAACTCGGAATAATCGATTCTCACGCCAACGCTGTACCTGGAAAAACTCGCCTGATTCTCCGGTTCAAAGAAAAAAAAAAAAAAAAAAGTAAATAAAATACACGGAGCGCAATTCGTGGAAGCGATTCCACGCTGCCGTTACTGCATGAACCTGCCCTCTACTGGAGAGCGTCAGAGAAGGCAGCGCGAAACACAGCGTGTTATTTATCGAAAGCACTGTGCTCTCACGGCGAAAATCTCCTGGCTCGACACGCTTATTCTTCCAGCGTGGCAGCGGGGGAGAAGGAGGAGGAGGATCGACCGAGAATGCAATCTATTTCGATACGATTGAGCCTTTACGAGCGTCAATCGCGTCTCAATCGCGAGGCTCATTCACGCCCGCGCATGCGCCCTCCTGAATGAAGTCTCCCCGGCGCTATTTACGTCTGCTCATATGTGCATCGATGATCGATCCCAACGGTCAGCGACCCCGCCGTCAGCATAGCAGCGGCGTCGCGCGCGCCGCACAAGACGCGAGAGGAGGAAATTGCTTGCCTCCTCCCCCTCCTCGTCTTCTTGAGGCGAGCGATTTCTTGGCGCTGCTGCTGCCGCTGCTGCTGCATTCCCGTTCCCCGGTCGGCGACGTTACCGAAACGAGAAAATGACGATGATCCCGAGGAAGCGTATTATTGCGTGTTTATACTCAAGCCTCGGAAGAGAGAGAGAGAGAGAGAGAGAGAGAGAGAGAGAGAGAGAGGCGAAGAGGAGCAGGAAGGGGGGATTATTTTCGGTCGACGCGGATCCACGAGCGCCTTCCCTTCTTGGATTAGCCAGGTTACAGATGTTGGCAGTTCCCCTGTTTTAGCTCTTTCCAGCTTGCTCTCTAGCTCTCTCGCTCTCGGAAAAAGGAGAGAGACAGGGAGTGAGAAAGAGAAGGGATGAATGAACGTGCGTAAGAGCGAGAAGGCTGTAGCCATCTAAGCCATGAATGAACGATGCGCGACAAAGATGGAAATTAACGAGGGGAATAAATATAGCGAGAGTTTAGAGAGAGGAACTTGTAAGAACGAGACAACGTCGTCTCGCGCGCTTGAGTCGACGTACCGCGCGGCCAGTACCACATTTTTTTTGCCAACGTTTCTTTGCAAGTGACGCGAAAAATACCGCCGACCCCTGCTGCAAAACAACAACAAGAATTTAAAAAAAAGACTGGCGAAATCGCGCGCGCGAATCGACGACTTCCTGTTTGGAATCCAGCCCCAAGGGTCTCTCTCTCTCTCTCTCTCTCTCTCTCTCTCTCTTTATTCCCCTTCCTCTTGTTCGCCCGAGTAGTTGTGTAGCAAGCAGTTGTACGAGTTGCCGAGGAAGGCGCGTCAAAAAATAAGACCATTTGCTGCCGTTAAACATTGCCTACTCCCACTTACAACTTGACGTCACTTCCACCTTTTTCATTATCACCTAGAGGACTTGTTTGCTAAATTCACTTCCACCAAGGTTACATATTTCTTTGTGAGATCGGCTGAGAATTCATTGATAACTTGGTTTATTTTTCAGAATGAATCAAGTCGCAATATGAAAACCACGTTGAATTTAATGAGGAATCCAAGATGTTTATAAATATTGAAATTAAACAATCACTAGTTTGTGACAAGACTTGGGGACATTCTATATTTCGGTATGAATTTTTATAAACGTACGATATTTGCATTAAACCAAGTTGGGCATTTTACGTAAGTCGAGTGTATACTTTTCGCAGTTGAAAAAGCGACTGTCCCCAAACTCGTTATTCACTGGATCCCCTAACAGTCAAACCGTTTGAGGATTTTGCGTGATAGACCAAAATAACACGTTTATGGAGTAGAGTGCGAAGATTGATAGCTTCGAGTTAGTGCCGGTCCTCTATGGATCCCTCTTTACGAAGAAACCCGTTTTAAATTTCGTTTTCCATTCACGACACCTGGCAAAATATTTCTGCACGAACCTTCCTGATATGACAACGCTCCTTTCTCCACCAAACACAAAAATGGTTCTATTCTGACTGTGGGTTATCTAACATCATCCAACAAATCGATTCGCAAATTTGCTGAACAATTGGGTAATTGTGCGAGAGGAATCATGTGTGACTTTTGAAATTGCCATCAGCAATGATCGAAAAAGAAACGCGCTCTCTTCAAATAGCATTTCTCAAGTGTGAGTCCAGACTTTGACTAGTAACAATGTTACGATTACTGCGTACAGTTTTAAACTATTACTAATTGTGTAAAGGGATTGTAATCGAGCCTGAAGATAATTATGATGTAATGACCGAAAAGTTGATAAAATAAAAATATCCATCACTGGAAAAACGAACTAAATAATCTTCCTTGTTGATCATTATTCATCCCAGAAATTTCCACACAACCCAAAAATCACCTAATAGTATGTCATGTTTTCAGGAAAATTTTTGGTTGAAAAATCGATGCGTCGATGCGATATAAAGCAAAAAACGGGTTTGCCGAGTTGTGGCGCGGCTCCCGCGGTTACGCGTTCGCTTATTCGCACACACTCTCGCGAGGCCGGATGCCAGGATGGGCACCGCGTGTGCGTGCGTGCGCTCGCTCGAGAGGTTTATACGATTAGTTATCCGCTTGAAATATAGTACGCGACGAGGAAGGGGACACCGGATTACGAGAGAAGGACAAGGTGGCTTAGAAAGACGACTGTGCATGGAACGTGTATATCAGGCGACCTTTCCCCGATTCCTGCATATTCTCTCTCTCCCTCTCTTTTTCTCCGTCAGGCTTACGACTCTCGCAATTCATCCGAAATTTCCATCCCGTCTTCTGGATCAACTTACAAAGTTGTAAGGCAAATCGCCGGGGGATTTCTCGCTTCTCACAATGTAGAACGGCTAATTTTATACTCGAGCTTCTAGACATTTGTTTGAATGAAAAAGTCGTTACAGTTGTCTTTCGCGAAATTCATTCCCCGTGTCTCCTCTCGCGCTCAACGCCATATGGCCGGGGAGCCTCCTCGAAGTCGTCCACCCACTCTCGTTTCTCTCTCCGCCGTGCGAGCGTGTGTCGTCGCGGCGTTCGCTATTTTCGACCCAGGCGTTATAAACTCGTTGTCCCCCTAGGAAAAGTCGGAAATCCGAACAAAGGGCGTTCGTGTGTATCAATGTAAATTGCGCGCCGGGGGAGATAAGTGGAGCTACGATCAAGCGAGAGAGCGCGGAGTAGGAGGAAAAAGGGAGCTAGATAACGGGCTTGGCAAATAGAGATAGCAAGGTGCATGCTTCCACGCATCACCATCATCGTCATCGCTATAATCATCATCATCATCTCGTTCCTCCAAACTTTTCGTTTTTACACACAAGAGATATGATAAAAATGTAGTTTTACGTTTGCGACAACTCGCTCCGCCTCGATGATGAATGTCCGATGATTGTGTTTATATGTTTCAAGGACGTAGTTGACGTAACGAAGCTCCATAAAGCACATATCCATAGTCACGTTCATCGAACATGTGGTAAGTGCTGACTGAGTGAATATCTGACACTATTTTTTGGTTCCCGCTGCTGATCATCTATTGAGTTTTTAATTAATAAAAAAATCCCATACACTGAGAAAGAAGGTAAGCATGACCAAGGCATTGCAGTTGGTTTAACTGTGCAATGGATGCAAATATAGTCAAATACTTGATGCAGTTGTCTCAACATCACTGAGTTAGGTCAACTGCATGAATACGACTACAAAGTTACATTCAGTGAACTCAACTGCACCGCAGTTGAATGAATTACATATTCCCGTCATTCAACTGAATATGCAAAATGAGTATCAAGTTGATAACACTAAGAAAATTTCTCTCAGTATGGATTGCATTAACATGCACTGTATCGTTGTCGACGTCGCTCTAGTTTCTTGCTTATAGGTGAAGACGTGCCATCATTTTCAGTCTTTAAAAGTTTTTCTTGTTGACTACGCTGTTATATTTTCTTTCAATTCATTAGCCGTCGCACGAAAAGTGTCAGCAGGTTTCACCTTTCCATTTTCGAGTGATTACGTGACCTGCACAAAACGTACGATGTTGAGGGGAAATCGCGATTGCCCCTTCCTTTCTATATTCAGTTTTCATTGAATCCCAGTTTCTCAATGATCGCGGCGAGCATAGATGGAAGATGTCATAAGCCGTTTCGCAACTGGTATTTGAGTGTTTGTTTTGCTTTTAAGTCTCTAATTAGTTTTTTCAGTTTTCTGGAGAATCGTTAACCTCAAACTAAACTCGATATTGAAAAAAAGGCAGAGGATTCAGTGTACGTGATTAGAATGAAGATTTCGAGTTGTAGCGAAAACAAAAAAATCGTCAACTCACCGTTTCGACTGGGAGGCCTTGGGGGCGCAGGGTAATTCGGTGGCGTCAGGGGCAACGCTCTTCCGGGACAATTCAGGTTGGTGGGTGGCCAGGGTGGGCGCCGCGGGGGCAGCGCCGGCGGCGGGTTGAAGTCTAAGGTATCCACACTTTTACACTTTGAAATCACCGTTATCACACCGAAATTCGAGTCTCACTCGCTGAATCCCGCGCACTGACACGTTCCAACAAACAACAAGATGATGACGATGACGACGGGTGCAGGAGAAGAAGAACAAGTACAACAAGTCGGAGAAAAAGATGTGAAAAAGGAGAAGCAGCGGCAGGAGGCATTAATCCAAAAGCAGCATTTCCAATCGCGCTCTCTCTGGCCCGAGAGGCAACTCGGGCGAACGGAGAGAGAGGGCGAGCGTGTCGCGTGGGCAGGACGCCAGTTATTCCTTCATTCACTACTCCTCGTTTTATGATACCCGAGGCCGCAGAAATAGCCCGCGTTTCTCCCTGGCTCCGGGCGACTCTCGCTGCTCCTCAGCGCCTCGCCGACGAGGACGCTCTTCTCTCTCCCCCTCACACCGCGTTGTACATCGCGTACCCGACGCACGCCCAAAACTCACTGAGGCCCGCCGGCGCTATACTTCCGCCAGTAGCGCCCCCCCTTTCGCCCCACCACTGCTGCTGCCCCTCTTCTTGCGCGCTCTTTCTCTCTCGCACCACGGAGAGGGAGAGCGTTGTTTCCTCTTTCCTCCCCTTGTGTGCGCGCGCGCGCGTGCTCGTGTGTGTTGCGTTTTTTTCGCGGCTACGACCCTCGCCGCCGCCGCGGCCGCCGACAGGTGCGTAACTCGGCGAGATTTTCACCGGCCACGCCAGGCCCCCCGTCTCCTCCTCTTCATCGACACTAGTATTCGGGGCCACGGCTCGTGGGTACTAGATCCCCTACTCTCCTCCCACCACTTCCGCGGAGACACTACGTACGGGCCGCGCGACACCTTTTTTTCTCTTTCACTCCAACATTTCCAGGGGGCACGAAAATCCTTTCCTCCTCGCCACCAACAAAGAAACGCGCACGGGCACCGACGAGCGAGCGAGCCAGAGACGGCGAAAGAAGAAAAGTTCAACTGGCCTCGGCGGCCATGTCGTGTCTCTCGTGGCTCGTGCCCAGGCGCGTACGACGGGTCCCGGGAACCGGGCACTTTTAACTACTCCCCTCTCGCGACACTTGACCGGCTTCTTTTTTCGACGCGGACTCGCGCTTTTCCTGCACACCCGCTTCCTTTTCGTGGTACAACTCGCGCGTATCCACGGTATTGACTCGGCTGGACAGCGTCAACGCGCGCGTGTCCTGGCACTTTCTGAGATTCCCAACTGATCTCTCTCTCGCGCCGGCGACGACGCTCGCCGAGAGAACAACCGTGGGTGGGGCGCCGCGCGCATGCGCGTACTCCTCGAGCCACTCTCGCTCGCTCCCTACCGCACCCACACACACGCGACTACGACGCCCCAATACCCGCGGTTGCCCGCGGGCCAGACGTGATACTTCATTCATGCTCATATTGTATGTACGGCCAACCACGGGCCAATCGCTTTTCGGGCCTCGCACCTCTCATGATCGTACGACTTGTGACTTGCTATATTCATCTACTTGCCTTTGCACATCTTACGAAATGTCAAGTAATCTTCTTGCCTGTGTCTTTCGAGTTTTCATACCATTTTTTTCGTGTTATTTGACGGATCTATATAACATTGCTCTCGTTATTTCGTTTAATAAAAGTATTTAATGAGCGCTCGTTCTTAAAACTCATAGAAATAAGTAATTTGTAGTATTTTTAGTAAAAATTTTATGAAACATTCACTGTAATAAACATTATTTTTCAGGAAAACTCGAATAAAATAGCTTTCCCTGTTCTTAGAATTGACGTATTAATTTATTTTCTTCAATTATAGTATTTGATGTACGTTTATCCTTGTAGCTAATGGAAATTAGTAGTTTATGGTATTTTTGATCAAAATAATTGAAAAAAGTGTATTAGAAATTTTTTTTTACGAAAAATCAAATTATATACTTTTCATGATTCCACAAACTGATGTTTTACATTCAAAACAAAAGAAAAAAAAATCTGCTTTTGTTCGATTAAGGACAAAAAAATGCTTGACTTCATTTTAATGATTATGTTCAAAATCACACATGCTACATTTTACTGCATCTTAATAAATAAATGACTTTTTTTTACATAAGCTTGTATCTTGTATTATATAATTTTGCACAAGGCACGTTGTAATTTTATAAAAAGTACTGTGAAATAAAAAAAAATATGCGAGTAAAAATTTTTTTTATGTCGGTATTTCTCCACGTACCGCTTTATTAACGAATTTTTTCCTTCCACTACCGGTTAAAAAAACTTCTCATTTATGATTCATTGCATTATTGTATACGTGAGTTTTGTCGGACTGTTTTTATAGTGTTTTAAAAAGCACAACGCAAGTGCAATGCTACAAAGTTGCAAATACTTTTCCAGAGTTAATATAAAATCTGTTATTTGGATCCAAATTTGGCTTTTTTTATTCTATCGGTAAAGAAAATTTATAGTAATATATTTCTCAAGTGCGTGTCCGAATCACTTTTTTTCGTACTCGAAGTTTTCAGATTTTAGAACTGGAACAAATGTTCCAGTTCGTTTAAATGTGCAAGTGTGAAAGAGACGCTATTGGGCTTAAATTTTTTAAGTTTTAATTACCAAAATTCGTTAGTGTGAGAAACAGAAGTTATGAGTTAGAATATATGAAATTAAAAATCAGAACATCCAGTAAATAGACAACATTCATCTGATAAAACTCAGAATCTGGAAAATTATTCGATTTTCAATTGATTTTAAGATATATCTTAGATGAAGGTTAATTTTTTGTTCCCACTATTTCAATAAACAATCATAAAGAATTTCGACAATTTTTATCTTAATCAAATGTCACACTTTTTTATTAAATGTTATTCAAACCGAAGCTTTTTGAAAGAGTTAAATTTTATCTGATATTGAATCCACTATTCATCATTGTGAGCAATTCAAATTGCTCAAAACTTTCTAATAATTTGGAATATTTGTTCTCGATAGTTGCGCTTTCTGTACATAAAATAAAATTTTCATAAGCATTATTGATAAAATTTTTTTTTCGAAATTGTTACCATACTATGTTATTTTACGTCAATGCCAGTATTACTACCATTTCTTTCATGGATTTACTACTTTTCATTCGAAAAAAAAAATATGAAAAATGCTTCGAGTTTTTGGTTACACTGCGCAGGCTTCTGGGGTATATAATACTTGGCTTTTTCCCGCGACTCATGCAATTTTTCTCGCGTAAGACGAGACGTGCGAGCAGCAGCCGTGCTCATTCGGAAAACCTTGGCGAACGATTGTTCGCTTCGAATGAAATCGCTTTAATGCACCGAGGCAAGAACGCGTAACGAGCGCTCGCGGTTCCATTCATTCGCGCGGCGCTTAAAAAGTTGCGCGACTATCGCGTGCTTCCGTCGTCTCTGTATATTCAATCCTTAATCTATCCTCTCTCGTGCCGAAATTCACAGCGTTCTCGAAATCAGCAACCCCATTTTTAAACCAACAGGAAATTAGAAGCCTTATTTCGAGCCATTAAATAGAAGTTTGAACCTAATTTCGGGACTGGCACTACTTTTCGAGATATTTTTGCCACTAAATTTAAAACTTCGCTGAGAAACTTTTTATGCGTTGAAAAATTCTGCAGAAAATTCGGGATTCCTGTGATTTTTTATATGCATGATAATAATAAAAAAATTTGGTTTCTGTTTTTTCCTTGGCAATCCTCTGACGAAAATTTTTCAGAATGGAGCCAGTTTTGAAAACGATGAATTCTAAAAATTTTCACATTTTTCACAACTTTCAATTTTTCATTGAAGTTTTCTAAAACTACACAGCACATTTATGATTCTCAGGAATTTTTAAAAAAAGTTCCCTAAAAATTCATGCATTATTATGGAGGATTTTGAATTTTCAACATCCTCTAGAATTTCTGAAAAAATAGGTTTGAATCTGAGAATGCTTCAGTGGCCAAAAGTATTTTGAAAACTCGATAAATCGGACAACTAAATCCGTAAAAATGTCCATAACTTTGTTGCTAAATTTGTTCATCCTCATAAAAACTGTCACTCGCGATTGCCAATCCTTTTTTTTTTATAGCCTATGAAAATCTTCACGATGACCTCGCACATTGTAAACAACGTCGACACAATGAAAAATTATGCAACTTTTTTACGACTGCGACCGAACGTTATATTATAAACTTGATTGTATAATTATTTTTCCTAATTCGTGCAAAAAATGCGATCTTTTTCACTGCTATATTTGGCGTAAATTGAAAGTTTTTAATTTTGCAGTGCACAATGTAGTTTTAAAAGTGGGAATTTGAGATTTTTCAACGAATGTGATTGCAAAAGAAACAAAAAAAAGTTATTAAGATATATCAGTGCATAATATGTTATTCTCATATGACATTTTTATTATTTATATTAAAAGTTGTGCATTATCACTATCTCAAACTTGTTGAGAAAAAAAAAACAAAAAAAAAACCATATTCATGAGAAGCAGAAATCATGCATCTCAAAAAACTTTTTAAAGAATCACATACTCTTAATATTCAGAAAAAACTGAATACTGTCAATCGAGAAAGAAATTTATAGAAGTTCTATATACATTTTTCAATGACGTGTAAATAAACAATACAATGTAAGAATTTTGCAAATAACAAAAGCCTTAAATCAGAATAAAAAAAAATGATAAATATGATATAGACAAATGTAATAAGATACTGAAACAAAATTACTGTAAATTTGTAATTAAATCACTACCACTAATTCTATTCTATTTAATGTTTGTATCTCAAATTCTATTCTACTCTATCTAAAATTTGTCAAGCTTACACGCAAATAACCTTATGTTTTGTCACTGTGTTACTGATTCTGTAATATACACTTGAAGAAATAATAATAATGATGATGATGATTATCATACTAATCAGCATTGTTATCATAAAATTTTTTCTTTGCCATCATTTACATCATTGGTATTGAATCTGACATCTTGGAGCAACGGAATCCACGATTCGCAAATATTCCATGCTTCCAAATACCGCCAATTTCCGGTTCACGTTGCAGGATCGAGGACGAAAAAAATGCGGCCAAGCTGGAAAAAAGCCGTGACCGGAGACAATTGTGACTCGCATTTGCAGTGCCCACCAGTTGAACTAATAAGGCGTCACGTACAACTATACTTGGCACGTTATACCAGCGCGTGGGAGACTTGCCGGAGCGTTGGATTTTTCAGAAAAAACCGAAATTTTATTAAATTCACTTCGTTTCATTAAACTTTTAAAAAGAATATATTTTCAAACTATTATGGAAAAAAGTTTTAATTTAAAAATATATCGATGGTGATTTCAAACTTGTCAATCATAGAATAAAGAATTACAAAATCGTGATTATAGAATCAGAATTCCAGAACTCTCAATTCCAGAGTATAGAGTTATATCATGTCTAACTTTTCTAAAAATAAAATTATATGACATTTGTTTTATACCACTTCGCCCCCCCCCCTCCCCCCTAAAAAAACTAATATTGGTATCCAGCACTGAATAACACCCAGTTAGCACGTAATATTTCAGAAATATGTTAGAAACATTGATATAACTCTAAACTAACATTTCGTTTTATAACCCGAAGATACATTTGAAAATTTTTACGAATGTATCAAAATTTATCACTTAATGAATTATTGTAAATGTATTTAAATTTTGGAAACAACAAAAATTCTGAGTGAAAATTTACGGAATTATAAATTTCGGAATTTTAGAGTTTTGTCTAAAGTATACAGGTAGAAATGAAATTATGTCATATAACGATGTTTTTTTATAACATTGTTTTTACCAAAAATCACTGTAAACAATTTGCAAACGAAACGCTACTTTTTCATGCCAATATTTTATGGACTCTATTTTGCAATTTTAAAATAAGGTTGAAGTTATAAAAAAAGTCAGAAACGTGGAAGGAAGTATCAAATAAATGCATTTACAAAGTTTTAAATAAAATTTCTCGCGATTCCTTGATGCAGTTTCAAGTTGTACGTATCGTTTGCACAATTTGAGCGCACAGAGCCTCCGTTATTCGATACAGTCCCAGGATGAAACTCGCGTTTTTTATGAAGCACTCATAAATTATGCCAAGTTTTATGATGTAACGTAGTTGGAAGAATTCCCAAAACTCGATTTGTCGGTAGTTTTTGCGTATTTTGATTGGTTTATCACGTTTTTTGATAAGGTTAATCAATTTGGTGCCATATAAATAGAAATATGAAAATGGTTAAGAATTCCGCTGGAAGTGTTGAAAATTTTTTTGTCATTCTTACTAGTCGGTGAAACCGTATCTTTGGTGGTAGGTATGACTTAATTTTAGGCAAGTTAATTGAAATTTTTTTCTACTTCTTGGAAAATTAAGAAACATAAAATAGTCATAATATCTTTTAACCTAGTGATCTATGACATTGCTATTCATAAATTTTGAATCCAGAAAGTTGTAATATTCAAATCTTAAAGTGCAAACAATCATATTAAAAAATCAACATCCGAGAAATTCAAAACATCTTCAAATTTATTTTTCAACAAATTAAATTTTTTATCTCATGTTAAATTTTTAAAGTTTCTGAATTTGATTGTGATATTCATTATGGAAATTTGTGAATTCTACAGGTTCAAATTGAGCTTTTTTGGGTTTTAAAATTCCTTTGACTATATTTTCATTTCTGTATATTTATCGGCTTCTGATATTTTCATTTACTGAATTGGATCAAAAAAAAAAAAAAAAAAAAAAAAAAAAAAAAAAAAAAAAAAAAAAAAAAAAAAAAAAAAAAAAAAAAAAAAAAAAAAAAAAAAAAAAAAAAAATATAGGAAATTTCGTAAAACTATGAAATGTTACATCGAAATTCAACAAACTACACGAATAATTGTAAAATACTACGAAATATTTAAAGTAAGAAGAAAACTTCTAAATAAACTATAACATATAAACAAACTATAAAAACGACAGGAAAGTACAAAAAGTAAAAAAAAAACTACAAAATCACACAAAAAAACACAAACTTGCGAAAAGATTCAAAAAAGTAAGACGGGCAAAAAAAACTCTGACAATTTTTCATTAGTAATAAGGCTAATTAGTGACTTTAAAATTATAAACGGGAATTTCTTCACTAATCAAGAAGTGAAAAAAAAGTTAAAAATGATTCATTTTGAGTAAAAAATAACGAATTAGTGTTTCAGAGTCACTACAAATAAGTGATTTTCTATTCTGGAAAATCGATTTGGTTGGCTCAAACAAACGTTCGGTCGTTATTTGACGAACCAAATATTTAGTTCACTTGAATAAATTTGTAGTTCAAACAAAGAAATTTTGTTTTAGTCCAAAAATTTATTAACTTCAATTTATTTGTCCGAACTAAAAATGTTTTACATTAAAAAAAATTTGTTTGGTCAAATAAGGACCAAACGTTTGTTTGAGCCAACCAAATTGGTATTTCTGTGTACCAATTTAACCTAAGAGAGCGAATCATTCGAAGAAAATCTCTTCAATAGTCAGTATTGGCAGAAAGTGAAGAATGGGCTCAGAAAAGTTGATGAATATCAATAATTTTCGCGAACTCGTCAGGCTAATTAGTGTCATTAATGGCCACGTGGGCTACATTGAGAGAGAGAAAGAGAGTAACGTTATACGTTTCGCAAGGCGTAACGGAAATGCGTTTGTTGGCCGTCTCGTTTGTGCGGGTGGGCGTCGACGGGAAGCGTTTCTGCACCGGATATCCTTCCTCGGGAGCTAGCTCGCGCACGCGATTCGCATTACCACGCATCGCCCGGAGATGAAAATGAAAATCCTCCATCTCAAAGTCGGCTTTCCGACGCCTCGGGCCTTAAAACTACATTTTTTACTCCAGAAGATGAAATTAAAAAATATTTCATAAGAGACTTTTTCCACATTTTTAAAAGATAGTGGAGGTAAATATGTCAAACATAGAAAAATCGTCAATGAGGAAATCCGACTTTATCGATATAAAATAATGGGTTCTAGGAAAAAAAATTTTCTATTGGGATTCGAGATTGTATTGATGGTTTCCATTTCAATTTAACCGGTGTGTTCGGGAAATAATTTTATGTTTGAACGTAACTGGAATGATATTTCTTATATATTAAATAAACATATTTTGTTGCTTATTGGTCAAAATGATGATACATGTATTTTTTCTTTGTTTGGATTTTCGACTACAAAATAAAATTTGTTTCCAAATGCCCATAATTTTGTCAAAAACTAATAAATTCAAACTGTTTTACATAAAAAATTTTTGATATGATTTGCACTATTCAATTTTCTTATTGATAACTTCCAAATTGTTATAAAAATATATTTATTAATTTATAAATAAAAGCTACAGCATTTTTTGGAAATCTAGTAATGAATATGTATTTAATTTTCGTTGACTAGAATGTTTTATTTAAGAGTTATGACTTACAAAAAAAATTGTTTTTCTCTATATAAAATCCTGAGATAGCCGTTATTTTTATAATGTCGAAATCAGTCGGAATTTTCGCAAGATACAGAAGAGAGAAAAAATAGTTTTTTGCAAAGTTTGAGTCAAATTGGATAATATAAACTCGTGAAACAAATCGACTGAAGTTTTGATTTAGAACATACATGTATTTTTTCGTATATTCCACATAAGAATTCATAATGTTTTGAAAAAAGTATATAAATTTCTGAAACTTGCTACAAAGTTTTAGTTCATAACAAAAAGTCCAGAATTGATTTTTTTCAAGAATTTAGTTGAACAGCTACGACTTATTTTTCTTTTATAATTTATATATGACTGTAATGAAACCCATGAACGAATATCTATTACAATAACCGTAGAATTAAAATAAGAATAATCGTCAAATCTGGAAAAAAATTAATTCTGGACTTTGTGTCATGTACCCCTAGCAAATGTTTTGGGTCGAACTCGGGTCAAAGTCGGGTCGATATTTCGACCCAAATCCGACCCGAAATCGACCCGATTTTGGGTCAAACGAAAAT